>CM063305.1:0-147108 GCA_032173965.1 Sitta carolinensis
TCCCCGGGCGGGGGGTGGGACGGGGGGGGGGGGCCGGGGGGGGCCCCCCCCCCCCCCCCCCCGGGGGGGGGGGGGGGGGGGGGGGGGGGGGGGGGGGGATGGGGGGGCCCCCGGGTGGGGGGGCCATCCCCGGAAAGGGATGGGGGGGGACCCCGGCTGGGGTCCGGTGCCGGGAGGGATGGGGGGGCCGGGCGGGGGTCCCGGGCCCGGGGGGGGGTGGGGGGACCCCAGGTGGGGTACCGGTCCCCGGAAGGGATGGGGGGCCCGGGGGGGGGGCCCTTGCCCGGGGGATGGGGGGGCCCCCGGGGGGGGGGCCCGGAGGAGGGGAGGGGCCGGGGCCGGGGGTGCCGTCCCCGGGAGGGATGGGGGGCCCCGGGGGGGGGTACCGGGCGGGAGGGAGGGGGGGAAACCGGCTGGGTCCAACCCCCCCAAAAAACCCCTTCGCAGGACACCCCCAGCCCCAAAAACCCCGGAGGGAGGGGGGGGCCCGGGGCCGGGGGTGCCGGTGCCCGGGCCCCCCCCGGCTCGGTGCGGGTTTTCCCCGGGGAAGGCGCACCAAAACCCCCGCTGCCCCCCGGGTCTCACCGGGGAAGGGCCCGGCGGGGGCGGCCACCCGCGGAAAAGCCCCCAGCCCCCCCCGGCCCGCGCCCCCCCCGGCCTCAACGCCCTCCGCAGCCCCCGGCCCCATCTCCCCCCGGGCCCCGGGGGGTCCCGGCCCCCCCCCCAACCCCCCCCGGCCCCCCGGGCCCGCGCGGCCCCGCCCCCTCCCCGGCCGGGGGGCCCCTGCCCCCCCCCTCCCCGCCCCCCCCCGGGGCCCCCCCCCTCCGCCGTCCCGGGGCCCCCCTTGAGGGGGTCCCCCCCTCCCCCTCCCCCCTCATCCCCCTCTCCCCCTCCGCCCCCCCGGGGGCCCGCCCCCACCCCCGGCCGGCCCCGGCGCTGCCGCGGGGGGGGGGGCCCCGTCCCCGAGCCCCCCCCCGCCCAAAGGGGGGGCCCCCCCTCCCCCCCGGGGCCCCCCGGCGGGGTCGCCCCCCCGGTCGCCCCCCACCTCCCCCGGGCCCCCCATGGCAAAAACTCCCGCCCCCACCCGCCGCCATTTTTTTCCTCCCCAGCCGGCCCCGCCCCCCGGGGGCCTCACCGGCGGCCCCGCATGCCCCCCCTTCCAGCCCCGCCCCCTGGCGCCCGCTCGTGCCATGGCAAACCCCGCGGCGTCTTTAAAGGGGGCCCGCCCGGGGGCCCCCTGGCCGGGAAGGGGGGACACACAAACCCCCCTCCGTGACCCCCAAAAAAAAAAAAACCCCGGGGCCCGGGAATGAGGGCTCAGCGTTTTTTGGGGGGCAGCAGCGAAGCGGGGGGGGAGGTCCCAATGTCACCTGTCCCCCTCACCCCCAGTGCATCAGTGTGTGTGTGTGTCCCTGTCCCCCGCCCCCGTGTCACCTGTCCCCCCCGCTCACCCCCAGTGCCATCAGGTGTGTGTGTGTGTCCCTGGTGTCACCTGTCCCAGTGTCCCCCCGTCACCCCAGTGCCATCAGGTGTGTGTGTGTGTCCCCAGTGTCACCTGTCCCCCCGCTCACCCCCAGTGCCATCAGTGTGTGTGTGTGTGTTGTCCCCAGTGTCACCTACTCCCCAGTTGTGTCCCTGTCCCCCCGCTCACCCCCAGTGCCATCAGGTGTGTGTGTGTGTCCCCAGTGTCACCTGTCCCCCCGCTCACCCCCAGTGCCATCAGGTGTGCCAGCCCGAACTTGGGCACGTTCCTGGCCCACAGGGGTTTGAAGTGGTCACTCAGGCAGATCTTGCCCCCCCTGCGGGGACAGCGGCGCTCAGACCCCCGGGACCACCCGGGACCCACCCGGGAACCCCCCCGAGACCACCTGGGACCCCCCGGGAAACCCCCCGGGAACCCCCGGGAAACCCCCCAGGAGAGAACCGGACCCCAACCCCGGGACCCCCGGGAAGAACCACCGGGACCCCCCGGAAACCCCCGGGACCCCCCCCGGACCCGGAACCCGACCCCCGGAGGACCACCGGGACCCCCCGGGAAACCCCCCAGGACCCCCGAGACCACCGGACCCCCCACCCCGGGAACCCCCGAGACCACCCGGACCCCACAGGAACCCCCGAGACCACCGGGACCCCCCGGGAACCCCCCCGAGACCACCCGGGACCCCCGGGAACCCCCAGGAACCCCCGAGACCACCCGGGACCCCCCCCGAGACCACCGGCACTCCCCCGGGAACCCCCCCCGAGACCACCCGAGATTCCCCCGAACCACCCGGGACCCCCCCGAGAACCCCCCCGGGAACCCCCGAGACCACCGGGACCCCCCGGGACCCCCCCCGGGATCCCAGACTCCCCAGTAACCCTGAGACCCCGCATTGGGGCCCCCCAGTGACCCCCCCCCAATAACCCCAAGACCCTCCAGTGACCCCGGGACCCACCCTGACCCCAGGACTCCCCCAGCCCCAGGACCCCCCCAAACCCCCTCCCCAACCCCAAAACCCTCCCAGACCCCCCACACCAGGACCCCCAGAACCCCCCCCAAACCCCCCCCCAAACTTCCCAACCCCAAACCCCCCCTAAACCCCCCACCCCCAAACTCAACCCCAGGACCCCCCCCCCAAACCCCCTCTCCCAACCCCCAAAACCCTCCCAGGACCCCCCCAGCACCAGGACCCCCCAAGACCCCCCCCCAAACCCCCCTCCAACCTTCCCCAACCCCCAAAACCCTTCCTAGAACCCCCCAGCCCCAAAACCAACCCAGGACCCCCCCAAACACCCTCTCCCAAACCCCCCCAACCCTCCCCAGGACCCCCCCAGCACCAGGACCCCCCCCCAAACCCCCTCTCCCAACCCCCCCCAACCCTTCCTAGGACCCCCCCAGAAGCCCCCAGCCCCAAAATCAGCCCCAGGACCCCCCCAAACCCTCTCTCCCAACCCCCCCAACTCTTCCCAGCCCCAGGACCCCCCCAAACCCCTTCTCCCAACCCCCCCAACCCCCCCCGCCGAAGCCCCCTCCACCCCCCGAGCCCCCCAGACCCTTCCAGTCCCCCCCAACCCCCAGCCGAAGCCCCTCCCCAACCCCCGACCCCCCAACCCCCCCAGCCCCCCCCAGCCGAAGCCCCCTCCCCAAGCCCCCCCGAGCCCCCCCGACCCCTCCCCAGGCCCCCCCCCAGCCGAAGCCCCCTCCCCAAGCCCCCCCGAGCCCCCCAGACCCCTCCCCAGGCCCCCCCCCAGCCGAAGTCCCCTCCCAAAGCCCCCGAGCCCCCCCAGACCCCTCTCCCAGCCCCCCCAGCCGAAGCCCCTCCCCAAACCCTCTCCCAACCCCCCCTAACCCTCCCCAGCCCCCCCCAGCCGAAGCCCCCTCCCCAAGCCCCCCGAGCCCCTCCAGACCCCTCTCCCAGCCCCCCCAGGCCCCCCCCAGCCGAAGCCCCCTCCCCAAGCCCCCCCGAGCCCCCAGACCCACCGGTACATCTTGGCCGTTTTCCCGTCCAGCTCGGGGATGGCGATTTCGGGGGCGGTGCCCGGGTACGTCACCGGGATCTGGGGGGGTTTGGGGAGGGGTCAGCACCCCCCGAGACCCCCCCCCCAAAAATCCGGGATATCCCCCCCACACCTGGAGCCCCCTCCTCACCTCGAACTCGATGTTGAACTCGTACCTGAGCAGCTCATGGATGTACCAGCACCTGCCGAACCACCTGGGGAGGGGGCACCCCCTCAGTGCGGGGACCACCCCCCAAAATACCCCAGAACCCTGGGACCACCCCCCAAAAACACCTCACACCCTGGACCCCTCATGTGCGGACACCCCAAAACCCTCCACCATAGACCCCCAAATACCTCAGAACCCTGGGACCACCCCCAAAAACACCTCACACCCCTGGGACCCCCCAAAATACCCCAGAACCCTGGGACCACCCCCAAAAACACCTCACACCCCTGGGACCCCCCAAAATTCCCAGAACCTGGGACCACCCCCCAAAAACACCTCAACCCCCGGGACCCCCCCAAAATACCTCAGAACCTGGGACCCCCCCAAAAACACCTCACACCCCCGGGACCCCCCCAAAAATACCTCAGACACCTGGGACCACCCCCAAAAACGCCCTCACACCCCGGACCCCCTCCAGTGCGGGGGACCCACCCCAAAATATCTCAGACCCCCGGGACCCACCCCCAAATCCCCAGAACCCTGGGACCCCCCAAAAAACCTCTCGGCACCCCCAGGGACTCCCGAAACATTTCCCCAAGCCCCCTCCCCACCTGGGGGGATCCCCGAGCCCCCTCCCCACCTGGGGGGGATCCCTGAGCCCCCTCCCCACCTGGGGGGGATCCCTGAGCCCCCTCCCCACCGGGGGGTCCCCGAGCCCCTCCCCATCTGGGGGTTCCCACTATGAACGGGAGGTCCCCGAGCCCCCTCCCCATCTGGGGGGGGCCCCTCTGTGACTGGGGGGGTCCCCGAGCCCCCTCCCCATCTGGGGGGGTCCCACTATGAACGGGGGGATCCCCGAGCCCCCTCCCCACCGGGGATCCCCGAGCCCCCTCCCCATCTGGGGGTGGTCCCACTATGACCGGGGGGATCCCCGAGCCCCCTCCCCACTGAGGGGATCCCGAGCCCCCTCCCCACCTGCGGGGGATCCCCGAGCCCCTCCCCACTTGGGGGGGATCCCCGAGCCCCCTCCCCACTTGGGGGGGATCCCTGAGCCCCCTCCCCACCTGGGGGTCCCCGAGCCCCTCCCCATCTGGGGGGGGTCCCTCTGTGACTGGGGGGGTCCCCGAGCCCCACCCCATCTGGGGGGTCCCCGAGCCCCCTCCCCACCGAGGGGATCCCTGAGCCCCCTCCCCACCTGAGGGGATCCCCGAGCCCCCAGCCCCCGGGGGTCCCCGAGCCCCCTCCCCACGCACCGGGTGCCCTCCGGGTTGGATCAGGGGAACCTCGGTGTCGGCGCGTTTGTTGTTCTCCACGTACTGGGGGGGGACCCGGTGGGGTCACCGGGGGCTACGGGTGGGACACGGGGGGGATCGGGGTGGCACGGGGGGGGGCACCGGGAGGGCACAGGGGAGGATTTGGTGGTACCGGGGGGCACCGGGGTGTGGGGGCACCGGGGGATCGGGGGTCACCGGGAGTATCGGGGGGGCCCGGGAGGGGGACAGGGGAGGATCTGGGGGTCACCGGGGGGTCAGCGGGGTTACACGGGGGGGAGACACTGGGGGATTGGGGGACACCGGGGGGCACCGGGGGTGGGGGACACCGGGGGGGATCGGGGGGCACCGGGAGTATCGGGGGTACACCGGGGGGGAGACACTGGGGAGGATTTGGGGGCACGGGGTGGGGGATCGGGGGGGACCGGGAGTATCGGGGGACACCGGGGGGGTCACCGGGGGGCACCGGGGGTGGGGGACACCGGGGGGGATCGGGGGGACACCGGGGGGACACCGGGGGGGGATCGGGGGGTCACCGGGGGACACGGGGGGGGGATCGGGGGGTACCGGGGGGACCCCGGGAGTATCGGGGTACCCCGGGGGGTGGGGGGGAAAGGAGAGGGACCGACAACGGAGGAGAGGAAAGAAGAGAGAAGGGGGACACGGGGAGACCCGGGGGGAGACACCGGGAGGGAAACGGGATGGGGGGGGAAAACCGGGAGGGAAACGGGATGGGGGGGGAATACCGGGAGGGAAACGGGGTGACCGGAGGGGACACCGGGACGACAGCGGTGGGACAAGAGGGCGGTCTAGGAAGGAGAGCAGAGCAGCGTGGGGACAAGAACCGGGAGGGATCGCGGGACACCGAGCGAGCAGGAAGCACGGCCCGGCGGGGCGGCACGGACGCACCTGGATGAGCGCCCGGTACTCCTCCCGCAGGCGCTCGGCCCAACCCTCGCGGTCCCGCGGCCCCGCCGGCGCCCGCAGCAGCGGCAGCTCCGCCACCGCCCGCCGCGCCGCCGCCTCCGCCATGGCCCGGCCCCGCCATGCCGCCCCGCCGGAAGTGACGTGCCGGCCGCGTCCGGCCCCGCCGCGCCGCCATCTTCTGCTGGGGCGGGAGGGGAAAGGGACGGCGCGGCAGCCATCTTGGGTGAGGGCACGCCCGGCGTGTGAGGGCGCGGCGCGGCAGCCATCTTGGGTGAGGGCACGCCCGGCGTGTGAGGGCGCGGCGCGGCAGCCATCTTGGGTGAGGGCACGCCCGGCGTGTGAAGGCGCGGCGCGGCAGCCATCTTGGGTGAGGGCACGCCCGGCGTGTGAAGGCGCGGCGCGGCAGCCATCTTGGGTGAGGGCACGCCCGGCGTGTGAAGGCGCGGCGCCGCCGCCATCTTGGGTGCTGGCAGGCGGGTGTGAGGGGGCGTCGGGGCGAGTGTGGCGAGCGCGGCAGCGGCGGGCCCGGGGACCCCGTGGACAGCGACAGAGACCCCTAAGAGGGACACAGACTCCTCCAGGAACAGGAATCCCCCTAAGGATAGGGACCGGGACGCTCCACAGGGACAGGAACCCCCCACAGTCCAGGACCCCCAGCTCCACTGACCCCCCCCCCCTCAAAACCCGAGGGACCCCCCAATAGCCCCCTGCCCCCCCAGCCCCAAGGACACATTGGGGGTCTCAGGGCTTTATTTGGGGTTCTGTGGGGGGCTCGGGGCTGTGTTGGGCTCTAGGGTGGGCTCTCGGGGGTCTCAGGGCTGTATTTGGATCCATGCAGGGCACTCAGGGGGTCTCGGGCTGTGTCTGGGCCCACCCCGGGGGTCTCAGGGGCTGTATTTGGGTCCGGGGAGGGGTCTCGGGGGTCTTGGGGCTGTGCTCAGGCCCCTCCGAGGGTCTCAGGGGGTCTCAGGGCTGTATTTGGATCCACGGGGGGCTCTCGGGGGTCTCAGGGCTGTATTTGGATCCATGGGGGGCTCTCAGGGGGTCTCAGGGCTGTATTTGGATCCATGGGAGGCTCTCGGGGGTCTCAGGGCTGTATTTGGATCCATGGGGGGCTCTCAGGGGTCTCGGGCTGTTTCCAGGTCCTTGCAGGGCTCTCAGGGGGTCTCAGGGCTGTATTTGGATCCATGGGGGGCTCTCAGGAGGGTCTCAGGGGTCTCCGGGCTGTTTCCAGGTCCTTGCAGGGCTCTCAGGGGGTCTCAGGGCTGTGTCCAGGTCCATGGGGGGCTCTCAGGGGGTCTCAGGGCTGTATTTGGATCCATGGGGGGCTCTCAGGGGTCTCCGGGCTATATCCAGGTCCATGCAGGGGTCTCAGGGCTGTATTTGGATCCATGGGGGGCTCTCAGGGGTCTCCGGGCTGTTTCCAGGTCCTTGCAGGGCTCTCAGGGGGTCTCGGGGCCGTGCCCGGGCCCCTGCCGGGGGGCTCAGGGGCTGTCCCCCTGCCCCTCGGCCTTGCCCAGGCGGAACAGGGAGGAGAAGAAGCCCAGCACGTTGCTCTCCAGCTCCCGGGCCAGCGGCTCCAGCTGCCGGTTGGCCCGGTCCAGGTACTGCCTGCGGGGCACGGGGTCAGCGGGGCGGGGGGCGGGGGGCTGGCGAGGGGTCTGGAGGGGTCTGGGAGGGGTCCAGGAGGGGTCTAGTGAGAGATCTGGGAGGGGTCTGGGGCAGGGGTCGGGGGGGGTCAGGAGGGGTCTGGGGAGGGGTCCAGGAGGGGTCTAGTGAGAGATCTGGGAGGGGTCTGGGGCAGGGGTCAGGAGGGGTCTGGGGAGGGGTCCGGGAGGGGTCTGGGGAGGGGTCTGGGAGAGGTCTGGGAGGGTCCGGGGCAGGGGTCCAGGAGGGGTCTGGGGAGGGTCTAGGAGGGTCTGGGGAGGGTCCAGGAGGGGTCTGGGGAGGGGTCCGGGAGGGGTCGGGGAGGGGTCTGGTCAGAGGTTCAGGAGGTGTCTGGGAGGGTCTGGGGCAGGGGTCCGGCAGGGGTCCAGGAGGGTCTGGGGCAGGGGTCCGGCAGGGGTCCAGGAGGGGTCTGGGGAGGGGTCCCGCGGAAGTATCCTGGGCAGGGGTCCGGGCAGTTGTCCGGGAGGGGTCCGGGCGGGGGTCCTGGAGGGGTCCCGGGAAGGGTCCGGATTGGTGCGGGAAGGGGTCTGGGGAGGGGTCCCGGGGAGAGGTCTGGAAGGGTCCAGGGAATCCTGGGCAGGGGTCCCTGGGCGGGGTTCGGGAGAGGGGTCCCGGGGAGGGGTCTGGAAGGGTCCGGAATGGATCTGGGAGGGGTCCCGGGGAAGGATCCTGGGCAGGGGTCCGGGCAGTTGTCTGGGGGGGGTCCGGGCGGGGTCGCGGCAGGAGGGTGGGCAGGGGTCCCGCAGGAGTGCGGGGAGTGGTCGGGGGGGAGTCCCGAGGGAGGAGGAGGGGTCCGGGCGGGGGTCCCGTGAAGGGTGCGGGCAGGGGTCCGGGCGGGCACCCGGGAGGGTTCGGGGGAGGGATCCGGGGGTCCCGCAGGGGTCCAGGGGTGCGGGCAGGGGTCCGGGGGTTGCGGGCAGGGGTCCCGCAGGGGTCCTGGGATGGGGTGCGGGCAGGGGTCTCTGGAGGGGTCCCGCGAGGGTTCCGGGGAGGGATCCGGGGGTCCCGCAGGAGTGTGGGGGTTGCGGGCAGGGGTGTGGGAAGGGGTCCCGCAGGGGTCCTGGGATGGGGTGCGGGCAGGGGTCTCGGGGAGGGTGCTGGCAGGGGTCTCGGGAGGGGTCCGCGAGGGTTCCGGGGAGGGATCGGGGGTCCTCAGGGGTCCGGGGGTCGGGGCAGGGTCCCGCAGGGGTCCTGGGATGGGGTGCGGGCAGGGGTCTCGGGAGAAGTCTCGGGGAGGGTGCGGGCAGGGGTCTCGGGAGGGGTCCCGCGAGGGTTCCGGGGAGGGATCCGGGGGTCCCGCAGGGGTCCGGGGGTCGCGGGCAGGGGTCCGTACTCGGCCTGTCCGCGCAGCTCCTCGGCGCGCAGCCGCTGCGGCAGCTCGCGGGTGACGAACTCGGAGAAGCTCTGGAAGTGGCGAGTGAGGAAATCCTGCGTGGCCGCGGGCTCCTCGCTCGCCGCCTCCCGCCGCAGCCGCGCGGCGCCGAGCCGGCCGGCGGCCAGCAGCACCAGCAGAGCGGCGACCGGCACCCTCATGGCTGGGGGGACACGGCGGGGGGCTGTGGGGCAGCTGCGGCGCTCCCGCAGCCCCGCAGGAGCCTCCGGCTCCATTCATCCCATTCCAGCCCCATTCCAGCCCCGCAGGAGCCTCCAGCCCCATCTCATCCCATTCCAGCCCCGCAGGAGCCTCCGGCTCCATCTCATCCCATTCCTGCCCCATTCCAGCCCCGCAGGAGCCTCCAGCCCCATTCCTGCCCCATTCCAGCCCCGCAGGAGCCTCCAGCCCCATTCCAGCCCCATTCCTTTCCCATCTCGTCCCATTCCTTTCCCATCTCGTCCCATTCCTTTCCCATCTCGTCCCATTCCTTTCCCATCTCGTCCCATTCCAGCCCCATCTCGTCCCATTCCAGCCCATCTCGTCCCATTCCAGCCCATCTCGTCCCATTCCAGCCCCACAGAAATTTCCAGCCCCGTGCCAGTGCATTCCCTGCCCCCCAGCCCCAAATCCCTGCTGCCCCTCACCCCAAATCCCGATCTTTGACCCCTGTCCCAGTGTCCCCGTCCCTCTCCCCCTGTCCCTGTCTCCCTGCCCCCATTCCTGTCGCCATCCCTGACCCCCTGTCCTTGTCCCTCTGTCCCCTGTCCCTGTCCCCCATCCCCGTCCCTCTCACCTGTTCAGGTGCCGCTGCAGGTTTGGGGTCGCCCCCTCCCCCGGCCCCGTTTTTATCCCCCCTGGCCCCTCCCCGGGCAAACACCGCGGGGCCGAGGGGCAGCGCGGGGGGGCCGCGTGTCCCCTCCCGGGGCTGTCCCTGTCCCCAAGGCCAGCGGGGCCCCGTGTCCCCTTTCCCGGGCTGTCCCTGTCCCCAAGGCCAGCGGGGCCCCGTGTCCCCTCCCGGGCTGTCCCTGTCCCCGCCCGGGGTCCCCGTGTCCCTTTCCGGGCTGTCCCTGTCCCCATCCAGCGGGGCCCGTGTCCCCTTTCCCGGGCTGTCCCTGTCCCCAGGCCGCGGGGCCCCGTGTCCCCTCTCCCGGGCTGTCCCTGTCCCCTCTCCCGGGCTGTCCCTGTCTCTCCCGGGCTGTCCCTGTCCCTGTCCCCTCTCCCGGGCTGTCCCTGTCCTTCCCGGGCTGTCCCTGTCTCCTCTCCCGGGCTGTCCCTGTCTCCTCTCCCGGGCTGTCCCTGTCCCCTCTCCCGGGCTGTCCCTGTCCCCTTCCCGGGCTGTCCCTGTCCCTCTCCCGGGCTGTCCCTGTCCCTCTCCCGGGCTGTCCCTGTCCCCTCTCCCGGGCTGTCCCTGTCCTTCCCGGGCTGATCCTGTCCCCTCCCGGGCTGTCCCTGTCCCCTCTCCCGGGCTGTCCCTGTCCCTCTCCCGGGCTGTCCCTGTCTCCTCTCCCGGGCTGTCCCTGTCTTTCCCGGGCTGTCCCTGTCTCCTTTCCCGGGCTGTCCCTGTCCCCTCTCCCGGGCTGTCCCTGTCCCCTCTCCCGGGCCGAAGGTTGTCGCCTGCGGTGTCACCGACCCTCGGCCCCGGCGGGGTTGGGGGGGGACAGCGGGGACCCCCGGGCCGGGGCCAGCGCGGGGGGCAAAGGGCGGCGGTGGCGCTGGCCACGAAAGGTCGGAGTCCCCCTGGTCAGCGGTGGGGACACGGGGACAGCCCAGGGGACGGGGGAGGCACAGAGGGGGACACAGGGATGGGGACAGGGATGGTGGGGCAGGGGACACGGCCAGGAGGGGACAGAAATGTGGAGGGGGACATGGGAGGGGGTCCAGAGATACGGGAGGGGGACACGAGGGGAGAGCGGGGATTTGGGGACAGCGGGGATTTGGGGACACGAGGGGGACAGCGGGGATTTGGGGACACGAGGGGGACAGCGGGGATTTGGGGACAGCAGGGATTTTGGGACAGTGCAGATTTGGGGTCAGCGTGGCTTTGGGGACATGAGGGGACAGCAGGGATTTGGGGTCAGCGTTGGCTTTGGGGTCAGCGTGGCTTTGGGGACACAAGGGGACAGCAGGGATTTGGGGACAGTGCAGATTTGAGGTCAGCGTGGCTTTGGGGTCAGCGTGGCTTTGGGGACACGAGGGGACAGCAGGGATTTGGGGACAGGGTGGCTTTGGGGACACGAGGGGCACAGGAGAGTGGCGCGGAACGCTCCCGCCCCGGAACCTCTCTTCCGCAGCCCGCGGGCTCCGGAGGGGCCGCATTCCGGCGCGGCCCCGCCCTCCCCGCTCAGCCAATGGGCGGCGCGCGTTGCCCGCGGCCAAGATGGCGGCGGCGCGCCCCCTGCGGGCGCTCCGGGCGGCGCCGCCCGCGATGGCGGCGGGCCGGGGCCCCTAGGGCCATGGGCAACGCCGAGGGCCGCGCCCCGCGGCGGGCAGAGCCCGCGGCAACCCCGGCAGCTTCGATGAGCTGCACCGGCTCTGCAAAGGTGCGGGCGGAGGGGCCATGGGGGCTGAGGGGGCAGAGGGGACCCGGAGGGGACTGAGGGGACAGAGGGGCCATGGGGGCTGAGGGGACAGAGGGGCCATGGGGACAGAGGGGCTGAGGGGACCCAGAGGGGGCAGAGGGACTGAGAGGGGCAGAGGGGACTGAGGGGCCATGGGGACCCGGAGGGGACAGAGGGGCTGAGGGGACAGAGGGGCTGAGGGGCTGAGAGGGGGCAGAGGGACTGAGGGGGCAGAGGGACTGAGGGGCCATGGGGACCCGGAGGGGACAGAGGGGCTGAGGGGACAGAGGGGCTGAGGGGACAGAGGGGGCTGAGGGACTGAGGGGGCAGAGGGACTGAGGGGCCATGGGGACCGGAGGGGACAGAGGGGCTGAGGGGACCCGGGAGGGCAGAGGGCTGAGGGGGCAGAGGGGCCATGGGGCCATGGGGACCCGGAGGGGACAGAGGGGCTGAGGGGACTGAGGGAACAGAGGGGCCATGGGGACAGAGGGGCTGAGGGGACAGAAGGGATGAGGGACAGAGGGGCTGAGGGGCCATGGGGACAGGGGGGACTGAGGGGACAGAGGGGCCATGGGGCCAGAGGGGCTGAGGGGACCCGGAGGGGACAGAGGGGCCATGGGGGCTGAGGGGATGAGGGGGCAGAGGGGGCTGAGGGGACCCGGAGGGGACAGAGGGGTCATGGGGGCAGAGGGGCAGAGGGGGCAGAGGGGGCTGAGGGGACCGGAGGGGACAGAGGGGGCTGAGGGGACAGAGGGGACACAGAGGGGATGAGGGGGCTGAGGGGACAGAGGGCCATGGGGACAGAGGGGATGAGGGGGCAGAGGGGCCATGGGGGCAGAGAGGCCATGGGGACAGAGGGGACCCGAAGGGGACAGAGGGGATGAGGGGACAGAGCGGACCCGGAGGGGACAGAGGGGCCATGGGGGCAGGCGGGGGTCGGGGGACACCGGGGGTGACGAGGGGACAGCGGGGAGTGGCAGCCGTTGTCCCCTGGGGGGCTGTCCCCAAATAGGGGTTTGTGGGTGTCCCTGGGGTGACAGCTGGGTCTGGGGGTCTCTGCCTGTCCATGGTGGGTGACAGCCGGGTCTGGGGGTGACAGCCGGTTCTGGGGGTCCCTGGCTGTCCATGGTGGGTCACAGCCCTGTCCCCAGGGGTGACAGCCGTGTCTGGGGGTCACAGCCGGGTCTGGGGGTCTCTGGCTGTCCATGGTGGGTCACAGCCGGCTCTGGGGGTCTCTGGCTGTCCATGGTGGGTGACAGCCCTGTCCCCAGTGGTCACAGCCATCTCTGGGGGTCTCTGCCTGTCCATGGTGGGTGACAGCCCTGTCCCCAGGGGTCACAGCCGTCTCTGGGGGTCTCTGCCTGTCCATGGTGGGTGACAGCCCTGTCCCCAGTGGTCACAGGCATCTCTGGGGGTCTCTGGCTGTCCATGGTGGGTGACAGCCGTGTCCCCAGTGGTCACAGCCATCTCTGGGGGTCTCTGCCTGTCCATGGTGGGTGACAGCCCTGTCCCCAGGGGTCACAGCCGGCTCTGGGGGTCTCTGCCTGTCCATGGTGGGTGACAGCCCTGTCCCCAGGGGTCACAGCCATCTCTGGGGGTCTCTGCCTGTCCATGGTGGGTGACAGCCCTGTCCCCGCAGAGGTGTTCCCGCCGCAGATGGAGGGGGTGAAGCTGATCGTCACCAAGACCCTGAGCAGCCACTTCCAGGTCGGGGAGGGGACAACACCTGGGCACCTGAGGGTGGTGGGGGGGTGTGACAGCCGTGTGTCCCCCCCGTGACCCCGGTGTCCCCGCAGGTGACACACACGGTGCACATGAGCACCCTGGGCCCCTCCGGCTACCGCTTCAACGCCACCTACGTGGGGGACCGCCAGCTGGGGCCCACCGAGGTGACCACCGGCCTGGGGGGCTCGGGGGGTGCCAGGTGGTGTCACCTGTCCTGGGAGCTCCTGGTCATGCCAGGGCCGTGGGGTCATTGTGGTCAGCTGTGGCCTCAGGGCGGGTGGTGGCCCGGTAGCCCCGGGGTGGCCCTGTGGGGTCTTTGGTGGTCTTGGGGGGGTGAGTGACCCAAGGGTGGTGGGTGGTCCCAGGGTCTTTGGTGATCTCGGGGTCATTGGTGGTCTTGGGGTGGTGAGTGACCTGAGGGTGGTGGGTGGTCCCAGGTGGTCCCAGGGTCTTTGGTGGCCCATGGGTGGTGAGTGACCCAAGGGGGTGGGTGGTCCAGGTGACCCCAGGGTCATTGGTGCCCTGTGGGGTCTTTGGTGGCCCTGGGGTGGTGAGTGACCCAAGGGGGGTGGGTGGTCCAGGTGGTCCCAGGGTCTTTGGTGGCCCATGGGTGGTGAGTGACCCAAGGGTGGTGGGTGGTCCCAGGTGGTCCAGGGTCTTTGGTGGTCTTGGGGTGGTGAGTGACCCGAGGGTGGTGGGTGGTCCCAGGTGGTCCCAGGGTCTTTGGTGGCCCATGGGTGGTGAGTGACCCGAGGGTGGTGGGTGGTCCCAGGTGGTCCCAGGGTCTTTGGTGGCCCATGGGTGGTGAGTGACCCAAGGGTGGTGGGTGGTCCCAGGTGACCCTAGAGTGGTCAGTGGCCTTGGCGTCATGGGTGACCTTGGGGTCATTGGTGGCCCTAGGGGGGTGGGTGGTCCCCAGATGACCCTGGGGTCTTTGGTGGCCCTGGGGTCATTGTTGACCCTGGGGTCGTTGGTGGCCCTATGGCTGTGGGTGGTCCTTGGTGTCCCTGCAAGGCAGGGCAGACACCCCTGTGTCTCTGGGTGCCCCCGTGTCTCTGGGTGCCCCCCGTGTCTCTGGGTGCCCCCGTGTCTCTGGGTGGTCCCAGTGCCCCCCATATCTCTGGGTGCCCCCATGTCTCTGGGTGGTCTCGGTGCCCCCCGTGTCTCTGGGTGCCCCCATGTCTCTGGGTGCCCCCCGTGTCTCTGGGTGCCCCCCATGTCTCTGGGTGGTCCCCATGTCTCTGGGTGGTCCCGTGCTTGGTCCGTCTGGGTGGCCCCCATGTCTCTGGGTGGTCCCCATGTCTCTGGTGGTGTGGTCCCGTGCCCCCATGTCTCTGGGTGGTCCCCATGTCTCTGGGTGTCCGGTGCCCCCCATGTCTCTGGGTTCCCCCATGTCTCCGGGTGGTCCCGGTGGCCCCCATGTCTCCGGGTGGTCCCGGTGGCCCTGGCGTGTCCCGGGGGCTCATCGCCCACCCCGGACCCTCGCTGGCCTCCCTGTGTCCCCGAGCCCCCGTGCCCCCCAGGCGGGCTGGCCGCGGGGCTCCAGTGCCCGCCGCCCCCAGGTGTTCCCCACGCTGCTCGGGGACATGGACAGCGCCGGCAGCCTCAACGCCAGGCCCTGCACCTGCTGGGAGAGCGCCTCCGCGCCAAGGCCGTCTTCCAGGTGAGCTGGGGGGGTCCAGGTGAGCCTGGGGGCGTTCTGGGTGAGCCTGGGGGCGTTCTGGGTGAGCCCAGGGGGCTTCCAGGTGAGCTGGGGGGGTTCCAGGTGAGCCTGGGGGCGTTCTGGGTGAGCCTGGGGGCGTTCTGGGTGAGTCGGGGGGCGTTCTGGGTGAGCCCAGGGGGCTTCCAGGTGAGCTGGGGGGGTCCAGGTGAGCTGGGGGGGTTCCGGGTGAGCTGGGGGCTTCCAGGTGAGCCTGGGGGGTTCCAGGTGAGACTGGGGGCGTTCTGGGTGAGCCTTGGGGGTGTTCTGGGTGAGCTGGGGGGAGTCCAGGTGAGACTGGGGGGGTTCCGGGTGAGCCTGGGGGGGTTCTGTGTGAGCTGGGGGCTTCCAGGTGAGCTGGGGGGAGTCCAGGTGAGACTGGGGGCGTTCTGGGTGAGCTGGGGGCTTCCAGGTGAGCTGGGGGGAGTCCAGGTGAGCTGGGGGCGTTCTGGGTGAGCCCAGGGGCCTTCCAGGTGAGCTGGGGGGAGTCCAGGTGAGCTGGGGGGGTTCTGGGTGAGCTGGGGGGTTCCAGGTGAGACTGGGGGCGTTCTGGGTGAGCCCAGGGGGCTTCCAGGTGAGCTGGGGGGATCCAGGTGAGACTGGGGGGGTTCCGGGTGAGCCTGGGGGGAGTCCGGGTGAGACTGGGGGGCGTTCTGGGTGAGCTGGGGGCTTCCAGGTGAGCTGGGGGGAGTCCAGGTGAGACTGGGGGCGTTCTGGGTGAGCCTGGTGGGGTTCTGGGTGAGCTGGGGGGTTCCAGGTGAGCTGGGGGCGTTCCAGATGATCCCAGGGGGTGGTTCAGGTGATCCCAGGTGGTTCCAGGTGATCCCCGGGTGGTTCAGGTGATCCCAGGTGGTTCCAGATGATCCTGGGGGTGGTTCAGGTGATCCCAGGTGGTTCCAGATGATCCCGGGGGGTGGTTCAGGTGATCTCAGGTGGTTCCAGATGATCCCGGGGTGGTTCAGGTGATCCCAGGTGGTCCCAGATGGTCCCGGGGGGTGGTTCAGGTGATCCCAGGGGGTGGTTCAGGTGATCCCAGGGGGTGGTTCAGGTGATCCCAGGTGGTCCCAGATGATCCCGGGGGGTGGTTCAGGTGATCCCAGGGGGTGGTTCAGGTGATCCCAGGTGGTTCAGGTGATCCCAGGGGGTGGTTCAGGTGATCCCGGGTGGTCCCAGATGATCCCAGGGGGTTCCAGGTGATCCCGGGGGGTGGTTCAGGTGATCCCAGGTGGTTCCAGATGAGCCGGGTGGTTCAGGTGATCCCAGGTGGTTCAGGTGATCCCGGGGGGTGGTTCAGGTGATCCCAGGTGGTTCAGGTGATCCCGATCCCCCCCCCACCACTCTCTCCCCCCGTCCCCCTCCCCAGACGCACCAGTCCAAGTTCGTGACGTGGCAGTTCGACGGCGAGTACCGCGGCGACGACTGCACGGCCACGCTCACGCTGGGCAACCCCGACGTGCTGGGCGGCTCCGGTGAGCGGCGCGCCCGGCCCGAGCCCCGGGGGCCGCGGGGGTGGCGGGGGTCGCCGCCGCCGCTGAGGTCGCGCTGTCCCCGCAGTGATCGTGGTGGCGCATTTCCTGCAGAGCCTCAGCGCCCGCCTGGTGCTGGGCGGAGAGCTCGTCTACCACCGGCGCCCCGGCGAGGAGGGCGCCATCCTGACGCTGGCCGGCAAATACTCGGGTGGGCTACGGGGCTGGGGACACCCCCGGGGTGGGCTGGGGACACCCCCGGGGTGGGCTGGGGACACCCCCGGGGTGGGGACAGCCCTGGAGATGTCACCACCCCCGGCTCTGTTGTTGCAGCCCCGAACTGGGTGTCGACGCTCAACGTGGGCTACGGGGGGGCTCACGCCAGCTACTACCACCGGGCTAACGAGCAGGTGGGTGGGTGTCACCCGTGGTGTCACCCGTGGTGTCACCCGTGTCACCCTGGTGTCACCCGGGTGTCCCCCGTGTCACCCCTGGTGTCACCCTGTGTCCTCCATGGTGTCATGTGTCACCCTGGTGTCCCAGGAGTACCCCAGTGTCCCCCGTGGTGTCACCCTGGTGTCACCCGTGTCACCCTGGTGTCACCCTGGTGTCACCCGTGTCATGCTGGTGTCACCCGGGTGTCCTCCGTGTCCCCCTGGTGTCACCTGGGTATCCCCCTGGTGTCCTCCATGGTGTCATGTGTCACCCTGGTGTCCCAGGAGTACCCCAGTGTCCCCCGTGGTGTCACCCTGGTGTCACCCGTGTCACCCCTGGTGTCACCCTGGTGTCACCCGTGTCATCCTGGTGTCACCCGGGTGTCCTCCGTGTCCCCCTGGTGTCACCTGGGTATCCCCCCGGTGTCCTCCATGGTGTCATGTGTCACCCTGGTGTCCCCAGTGTCTCCCCGGTGTCCCTGATGTTTCCCCGGTGTCCCCAGTCCCCCCCTCGATGTCCCCAGTGTCCCCTGTGTCACCCTGGTGTCCCAGGAGTCCCCCATTGTCCCCCCTGGTGTCCCCGATGTTCCCCCGGTGTCCCCAGTCTCCCCCTCGATGTCCCTGGTGTCCTCCGTGGTGTCCCCGGTGTCCCCTGTGGTGTCCCCAGTGTCCCCCGTGGTGTCCCCATGATGTCCCTGTGGTGTCCCTCCCTGCTGTCCCTAATGTCCCCATGACATCCCCCGGTGTCCCCAATGTCCCCACGATGTCCCCTGATGTGCCCCGGTGTCCCCAATGTCCCCCTGATGTCCCTTGGTGTCCCTAATGTCCCCATGGCATCCCCCGCTGTCCCTGTGGTGTCCCCCCGGTGTCCCCCGGTGTCCCCAATGTCCCCACGACATCCCCCGCTGTCCCTGTGGTGTCCCCGGTGTCCCCCCGGTGTCCCCAATGTCCCCATGGCATCCCCCGCTGTCCCTGTGGTGTCCCCCCAGTGTCACCCCGGTGTCCCCAATGTCCCCATGATGTCCCCCTGCTGTCCCCTGCTGTCCCCGGTGTCCCCAATGTCCCCCCAGTGTCCCCATGATGTCCCTGCTGTCCCTGTGGTGTCCCTGTGGTGTCCCCGGTGTCCCCGGTGCCCCCCTGACCCCCGTGTCCCCCCGAGGTGCAGGTGGGCGTGGAGCTGGAGGCCAACACGCGGCTGCAGGAGACCACCTTCGCCTTCGGCTACCAGCTCACCGTGCCGCGAGCCAACGTCGTGTTCAGAGGTGAGGGCCGGGGCTGCCGGGCGCTGCCGCCGCTGTCACCTGCCGCCACCGCTCAGGTGTGTCCCGTGTCCCCGCAGGGCTCCTGGACAGCAACTGGAGCGTGGGGGGCGTCCTGGAGAAGAAGCTGCCCCCCCTGCCCGTCACGCTGGCCCTGGGCGCCTTCCTGAACCACTGGAGGAACCGCTTCCACTGCGGCTTCAGCGTCACCGTGGGCTGAGGGACAGCGGCGACAGCGGCGACAGCGGCGACAGCGGCGACAGCGGCGACAGCGGGGCCGGGGCACCGAGCTGCTCAGGGAGCCAGCGGGCCGGGCACAGCGGGGGACAGCGACCGGGGGGCGGGGGGCACCGGGGTGACCCCCCCGAGGGTGGTCACTGTGTCCAGCGGGGCTGGGGGTCCCATTGTCCCTGGTGTCACCTCCCGGGGGTGGTCACTGTGTCCATTGGGGCTGGGGGTCACTGGTGTCACCTCCCGGGGGTGGTCACTGTGTCCATTGGGGCTGGGGGTCCCTGGTGTCACCTCCCGGGGGTGGTCACTGTGTCCATCGGGGCTGGGGGTCCCTGGTGTCACCCCTTGGGGTGGTCACTGTGTCCATCGGGGCTGGGGGTCCCCATTGTCCCTGGTGTCACCTCCTGGGGGTGGTCACTGTGTCCATCGGGGCTGGGGGTCCTATTCTCCTGGTGTCACCCCTTGGGGTGGGTCACTGTGTCCATCGGGGCTGGGGGGGTCCCTGGTGTCACCCCCCTGGGGTGGTCACTGTGTCCAGCGGGGCTGGGGGTCCCCATTGTCCCTGGTGTCACCTCCCGGGGGTGGTCACTGTGTCCATTGGGGCTGGGGGTCACTGGTGTCACCCCCCGGGGGTGGTCACTGTGTCCATCGGGGCTGGGGGTCCCCATTGTCCCTGGTGTCACCTCCCGGGGGTGGTCACTGTGTCCATCGGGGCTGGGGGTCCCTGGTGTCACCCCTGGGGTGGTCACTGTGTCCATCGGGGCTGGGGGTCCCTGGTGTCACCTCCCGGGGGTGGTCACTGTGTCCATCGGGGCTGGGGGTCTCTGGTGTCACCTCCCGGGGGTGGTCACTGTGTCCATTGGGGCTGGGGGTCGCCATTGTCCCTGGTGTCACCCCCCGGGGGTGGCCACTGCCTCCATCAGGTCTGGGGGTCCCCACTGTCACCCCCCGGGGGTGGCCACTGCCTCTATCAGGTCTGGGGGTCCCCACTGTCACCCCCCGGGGGTGGCCACTGCCTCTATCGGGTCTGGGGGTCCCCACTGTCACCCCCTGGGGGTCCCCGTTGCCCCCCACTCCGTGGCGGCCGTGCCTCAGTTTCCCCGCGGTGCCAGAGCCGGGAGCCCGGATAAATAAAGGAGCTTTACTCTGTGCCCAGCGGGGCCCGGGGGGTGACATGGGTGCCCCGGGGGGTGACATGGGTGCCCCGGGCGGTGACATGGGGTGCCCCGGGGGGGTGGTCGCGCTCAGCTGATGATCTCGGAGAGCAGCGGCGTCATGGCCGACAGGTCCTGGATGTGCAGGAACTGCCGCGTGTTCTCCACGTTCAGCGTCTGCAGCTCGGTCAGCAGCAGCAGCAGCTTGGCGTACAGGAACCTGGGGGGGCACGCAGGGGGGGCACAGCCAGGCTGGCCCGGCCCGGCCGCGACCCCCGCCCCGGCCGCGACCCCCGCCCCTCCTCACCTGCCCTCGCTGGCGGG
The DNA here is from genome assembly GCA_032173965.1 of Sitta carolinensis. NCBI lineage: Eukaryota > Metazoa > Chordata > Aves > Passeriformes > Sittidae > Sitta > Sitta carolinensis. The sequence continues at coordinate 19,738 of CM063305.1, forward strand.
GTGCTGGTGGTCGATGTAGCTCTTGAGGGTCAGCGCCACTTTCTCCTGGAATTGGTCGATGATGTCGCGCTGGGCGATGTCCGCCTGGTCTGGGGGAGAAGGAGGCACAAGGGTGGGGGGTGACACCAGGGTGGGGGTCTTGGGGACAGCGGGGCGCCCCCCGTGCGCCCCCCGGGGGTCTCACCTGGCGAGAAGAGCAGCATGGCTTGGAGCAGCGCGTACTCGGCCTCGTGCAGCCGCAGCCGCCGCAGGCTCTCGTGGAATTTCAGCAGCGGCTCCAGGTACACCTGCTGGAACCCGGCTGGCCGGGCCGGGGGGCGCCGGGGGTCGGCCTGGGGGCGGGGATCCCCCCCGGCACCCCCCGGGACCCCCGCCCGCCCCGGGGGCTCCTCGGGCGCCTCCCGGGATGGTCCCTGCCAGGAGCTTTGCCTTTTCCCGAGAGGGATTTCCCAAAATGTTTCGCCCGGAGATTCGCCTGGCACAGCTGGAGGTGCTGTCCCTTTGGCCCGACCGCGATCCCTGGGATCAGATCCCGAATCCCGCCTGGCAGATCCCAGATCCCGCCTGGGATCAGATCCCAAATCCCCCTGGGATCAGATCCCGAATCCCCCCTGGGACCATATCCCAAATCCCCCCTGGCAGATCCCGAATCCGCCTGGCAGATCCCAGATCCTCCCTGGCAGATCCCAGATCCCGCCTGGGATCACATCCCAAATCCCCTCTGGGATCAGATCCCAAATTCCCCCTGACAGATCCCGAATCCCTCCTGGGATCAGATCCCGAATTCCCCCTGACAGATCCCAAATCCCACCCTGGGATCAGATCCCAAATCCCCCCTGGCAGATCCCAAATCCCCCTGGCAGATCCCAAATCCCCCTGGCAGATCCCAAATCCCCCCTGGCAGATCCCAAATCCCCCTGGCAGATCCCAAATCCTCTCTGGGATCAGATCCCAAATCCTGCCTGGCAGATCCCAAATCCCCCTGGGATCAGATCCCAAATCCTCCCTGGGGGCAGATCCCAAATCCCACCCTGGGATCAGATCCCGAACCCCCCGACAGATCCCAAATCCCCTCTAGGATCAGATCCCAAATCCCCCCTGGAATCAGATCCCGAATCCCTCCTGGGATCAGATCCCAAATCCCCCTGGCAGATCCCAAATCCCCCTGGCAGATCCTGAATCCCCCCTGGGATCAGATCCCAAATCCTCCCTGGGGGCAGGTCCCAAATCCCACCCTGGGATCAGATCCCGAACCCCCCGACAGATCCCAAATCCCCTCTAGGATCAGATCCCAAATCCCCCCTGGAATCAGATCCCGTATCCCCCCTGGGATCAGATCCCAAATCCCTCCTGGGATCAGATCCCAAATCCCCCTGGCAGATCCCAAATCCCCTCTGGGATCAGATCCCGAATCCCTCCTGGGATCAGATCCCAAATCCCCCTGGCAGATCCCAAATCCCCCTGGCAGATCCCAAATCCCACCTGGGATCAGATCCCAAATCCTGCCTGGCAGATCCCAAATCCCCTGGCAGATCCCAAATCCCACCTGGGATCAGATCCCAAATCCTGCCTGGCAGATCCCAAATCCCCGTGGCAGATCCCAACCCTCCTGGGGGCAGATCCAAATCCCCCTGGCAGATCCCAATCCCCCGGATCCCCTTTCTCCAGGCTGAGCCCCCCGCTCCCGCGGCAGGGTGGGGTGCCCAGGTAACCCCAGGTGCCCCAGGTGTGCCCTGTGGTGCCCAGGTAACCCCAGCTGTGCCCAGGTAACCCCAGGTGCCCCCAGGTGTGCCCTGTGGTGCCCAGGTAGCCCCAAGTGTCCCCAGGTGTGCCCAGGTGTGCAGGTGCCCCCAGGTGTGCCCTGTGGTGCCCAGGTAGCCCCAAGTGTCCCCAGGTGTGCCCAGGTGTGTGCAGGTGCCCCAGGTGTGCCCTGTGGTGCCCAGGTAGCCCCAGGTAACCCCAGGTATGCCCCACGGTCCCCAGGTGCCATCAGGTGTGCACAGGTAACCCCAGGTGTTCCCCATGATTCCCAGGTGCCTCCAGGTGTCCCCAGGTGCCCCCAGTGTTCCCACGTCCCCAGGTATCCCAGGTGCCCCCGTGTTCCCCAGGTTCCACCCAGGTGCCCCAGGTGTTCCCCACGGTCCCCAGGTGTCCCCAGGTGCCCCCAGGTGTTCCCCACGGTTCCTAGGTATCCCCAGGTGCCCCCAGGTGTTCCCCACGGTCCCCAGGTGTCCCCAGGTGCCCCCAGGTGTTCCCCACGGTTCCCAGTGCGCGCAGGTTTCCCCACGGTTCCCAGGTTTCCCCAGGTGCCCCAGGTGTTCCCCACGGTTCCCAGATGCCCAGGTGCCCAGGTGCCCCAGGTGTTCCCCACGGTCCCCAGGTGTGCGCAGAGCCCACGGTGCCCCCAGGTGTTCCCCACGGTCCCAGGTTTGTGCGCAGGTGCCCCAGGTGTTCCCAGGTATCCCCAGGGTCCCCAGGTATCCCCAGGTGCCCCCAGGTGTTCCCCACGGTCCCCAGGTGTGCGCAGGTGCCCCCAGGTGTTCCCCAGGTATCCCCAGGTGTCCCCAGGTATCCCCAGGTGCCCCCAGGTGTTCCCCCATCGCAGTTCCCAGGTCCCCAGGTGAGTTGCCCCAGGTTCCCAGTGCCATCAGGTATCCCCAGGTGCCCCAGGTTTGTGCGCAGGTAGCCCCCAGGTGCCTCCAGGTGTTCCCCAGGTACCCTCAGGTGTTCCCCACGATGCCCAGGTGCGCGCAGGTGCGCGCAGGTGTTCCCCACGATTCCCAGGTGCCCCCAGGTATTCCCCACGGTTCCCAGGTATCCCCAGGTGCGCGCAGGTGTTCCCCACGGTGCCCAGGTGCGCGCAGGTGCGCGCAGAGTACCCAGGGCGCCGGGCGGATGGTGTAGCAGCGCTGGCCGCACTCCCAGGCCTTGGTGCGCGCGTTGAACACGGTGTTGTAGCGGATCTGGCAAATGCCCAGAGTGGCGCCTTTGAGCAGCGAGATCTGCGTGTCCAGCGGCAGCGCCCTGCACGGCGAGGGGACACGGGGGGACAGGTGAGACAGGGGAGACAGGTGAGGGGACAGGGGAGACAGGGGAGACAGGGGAGGGGACAGGGGAGACAGGGGAGGGGACAGGGGAGACAGGGGAGACAGGGGAGGGGACAGGGGAGACAGGGGAGACAGGGGAGGGGACAGGGGAGACAGGGGAGACAGGGGGGACAGGGGAGACGGGGGACAGGGGAGACAGGGGAGACAGGGGACAGGGGAGACAGGGGAGACAGGGGAGACAGGGGACAGGGGAGACAGGGGGGACAGGGGAGACAGGGGACAGGGGAGACAGGGGGGACAGGGGAGACAGGGGACAGGGGAGACGGGGGACAGGGGAGACAGGGGAGACAGGGGACAGGGGAGACAGCGGACAGGGGAGACAGGGGAGACAGGGGACAGGGGAGACAGGGGAGACAGGGGAGACAGGGGACAGGGGAGACAGGGGGGACAGGGGAGACAGGGGACAGGGGAGACAGGGGGGACAGGGGAGACAGGGGACAGGGGAGAGAGGGGGGACAGGGGAGACAGGGGACAGGGGAGACAGGGGGGACAGGGGAGACAGGGGGGACAGGGGAGACAGGGGGGACAGGGGAGACAGGGGACAGGGGAGACAGGGGACAGGGGAGACAGGGGACAGGGGAGACAGGGGGGACAGGGGAGACAGGGGACAGGGGAGACAGGGGACAGGGGACAGGGGAGACAGGGGAGGACAGGGGGGACAGGGGAGACAGGGGACAGGGGAGACAGGGGACAGGGGAGACAGGGGGGACAGGGGAGACAGGGGACAGGGGGGGACAGGGGAGACAGGGGACAGGGGAGACAGGGGAGACAGGGGACAGGGGAGACAGGGGGGACAGGGGAGACAGGGGACAGGGGAGACAGGGGGGACAGGGGAGACAGGGGACAGGGGAGACAGGGGGGACAGGGGAGACAGGGGACAGGGGAGACAGGGGACAGGGGAGACAGGGGGGACAGGGGAGACAGGGGACAGGGGAGACAGGGGAGACAGGGGGGACAGGGGACAGGGGAGACAGGGGAGACTAGGGGGGACAGGGGACAGGGGAGACAGGGGACAGGGGAGACAGGGGAGATAGGTCAGGGGACAGGGGGGACAGGGGAGACAGGGGAGGAGACAGGTGAGACAGGTGAGATAGGGGAGGGGACAGGGGAGGGGACAGGGGGGGGACAGGGGAGACAGGTGAGACAGGTGAAGGGAACAGGGGAGGGGACAGGGGGGACAGGTGAGACAGGTCAGGGGACAGGGGACAGGGGGGACAGGGGACGGGGGGACAGGGGAGACAGGTGAGGGGACGGGGGGGACAGGTGAGACAGGTGCGAACAGGTGTGAACAGGTGCAGACAGGTGTGAACAGGTGAGAACAGGTGCGGACGGTGTGAACAGGTGAGTACAGGTGTGAACAGGTGTGAAACAGGTGAGAACAGGTGCGGACAGTTGTGAACAGGTGCAGGCAGGTGAGACAGGTGGGGACAGGTGTGAACAGGTGATACAGGTGAGAACAGGTGGGGACAGGTGGGGACAGGTGGTGAACAGGTGCAGGCAGGTGAGACAGGTGCGGACAGGTGTGAACAGGTGATACAGGTGGGGACAGGTGGTGAACAGGTGCAGGCAGGTGAGACAGGTGCGGACAGGTGTGAACAGGTGATACAAGTGAGAACAGGTGGGGACAGGTTGTGAACAGGTGCAGGCAGGTGAGACAGGTGCAGACAGGTGTGAACAGGTGATACAGGTGAGAACAGGTGGGGACAGGTGTTAACAGGTGCAGGCAGGTGAGACAGGTGCTGACAGGTGTGAACAGGTGATACAGGTGAGAACAGGTGGGGACAGGTGTTAACAGGTGCAGGCAGGTGAGACAGGTGCTGACAGGTGTGAACAGGTGATACAGGTGAGAACAGGTGGGGACAGGTGGGGACAGGTGTGAACAGGTGCAGGCAGGTGAGACAGGTGAGGATAGGTGTGAACAGGTGATACAGGTGGAGAACAGGTGTGAACAGGTGAGAGCAGGTGTGAACAGGTGAGAGCAGGTGTGAACAGGTGTGAGACAGGTGAGACAGGTGTGGACAGGTGATACAGGTGTGGACAGGTGTGTAACAGGTGAGAACAGGTGGGGACAGGTGCGGACAGGTGATACAGGTGTGGACAGGTGTGAACAGGTGAGGACAGGTGCGGACAGGTGATACAGGTTGACAGGTGAGAACAGGTGCGAACAGGTGGGGACAGGTGAGGACAGGTGTGAACAGGTGAGGACAGGTGGGGACAGCTGTGAACAGGTGAAGACACACCGGGGGCGGCCCCGCGCACCTGAACACCGGGATCTCCTTGGCGAACTTGATCACCTGCTGGATCATGAAGGTGCTCAGGTCGGCGAACTGCGGCAGCAGCGACAGCACGTCCGGCAGCGCCTCCTCGGCCGGCGACAGCGACCGCGACAGCGACCGCGACAGCGACAGCGACAGCCCCGAGGGCACGGCAGGGCCCGGAGCGGGCGGCACCAGCAGGCGCACGACGGGCTGGGGACAGCGGGGGACAGGGGGTGACAGGGGGGACAGCCGGGGGTCAGCGGGGGACAGGAGGGGACAGGGGGGACAGGGGGGACAGGGGGGACAGCCGGGGGTCAGCGGGGGACAGCGGGGGTCAGCGGGGGACAGGAGGGGACAGGGGGGACAGGGGGGGACAGGCGGGGGACAGGGGGGACAGGGGGGACAGCCGGGGGTCAGCGGGGGACAGGGGGGGACAGGGGGGACAGGAGGGGACGGGGGGGAGCAGCCGGGGGTCAGCGGGGGACAGGAGGGGGGTCTGGGGACAGGGGGGACAGGGAAGGGTGTCTGGGGGCGGCGAGGGGACAGAAGGGGACAGGGGGACAGGAGGGACAGGAGAGGTGTCTGGGGTCAGGAGGGGACAAGGGGGAACAGCCGGGGGTCAGGGGAGGACAGGGGGGACAGAAGGGGACAGGGGGGGACGGGGGGGGGAACAGGAGAGGGGTCTGGGGACAGGAGGGGACAGTGGGGGACAGCCAGGGGGTCGGGGGGGACAGAAGGGGACAGGGGGGGACGGGGGCTGGGGACAGGAGGGGGGGTCTGGGGGCGGCGAGGGGACGGGGGGGACAGGGGGGACAGCGGGGGTCAGCGGGGGACAGAAGGGGACAGGGGGGGACGGGGGCTGGGGACAGGAGAGGGGTCTGGGGTCAGCGAGGGGACAGGAGGGGGGGTCTGGGGGCAGCGAGGGGGACAGCGAGGGGACAGGAGGGGACAGGAGGGGAACAGGAGGGGATGGGGGGGACAGCAGAGGGGGGGTCTGGGGACAGCCAGGGGTCAGGGTAGGGACAGGGGGGGACAGGCAGGGGGCTCTGGGGACAGTGAGGGCTCAGGCCAGGGGACACGGGGGGACTCTGGGGACGGCTGGGGCATCGTGGGGCCGGGACGGGCATCTGTGGGGACAGTCCGGACATTTTTGGGGACAGGGCATTGTGGGGACAGCCGGGGCACCGCCTAGGGACCCTTGTGTCACTGGGGGGACCGGGCTGGGGCACCCGTGGGGCCACCTGGGTCACCTTTGGGGGGACAGCCAGGACACCCCAGGGATAGCCCAGGGCACGGCCAGGGCTCCCGTGGGGACAGAGGGCAGGGGACAGGGGTGTCCCCGTGGGGTCAGGGGTGTCCCCGTGGGGTCAGGGCTGTCCCCAGTGGGGTCAGGGTGTCCCCGTGGGGTCAGGGCTGTCCCCGTGGGGTCACGGGTTGGTCCCCGTGGGGTCAGGGCTGTCCCCAGTGGGGTCAGGGGTGTCCCCGTGGGGTCAGGGGCTGTCCCCGTGGTGGTCGGGGGTTGTCCCCGTGGGGTCGGGGGTGTCCCCGTGGGGTCAGGGCTGTCCCCGTGGGGTCAGGGTGTGTCCCCGTGGGGTCACGGGTGTCCCCGTGGGGTCAGGGCTGTCCCCGCTCACCCAGCAGTGCATGAACTGGGAGAAGCTGGAGTCGAAGGTTCGCTGGTGGGCGGAGATGAGGAGCGCGATCAGCTCCTGCTGCTCGGCCGTCAGTCCCGCCCGCTCGCCCCCGGGCTGGCCCTGCTGGTCCCGCTGGCCCCCGGGCTGGCCCCGCTGGCCCCGCAGCTCCCGCCGCCGCCGCAGCGCCTCCTCCGACATGATCACTGCCACCCGCGGCGCCGCTGTCACCGCCGGCACCGGGCACAGCGGGCACACGGGCACAGCGGGCACCCGGGGCACAGCGGGCACCCCGGGCACCCGGCACGCGGGCACACCCGGCACACCGGGCACCCGGGGCACACCGGGAACACGGGAACAGCGGGAGCACCGGGCCACGGGCACACCGGGACGCCGGCACACGGGCACACCGGGCACACGGGCACGCCGGGCACACCGGGCACACCGGGCACGCCGGGCACGCCGGGCACACCGGGAACAGCGGCACGCCGGGCACACCGGGCACACCGGGCACACCGGGCACACCGGGCACCCGGGGCACCCCGGGCACACCGGAACACCGGGAACAGCGGGACACCGGGCACACCGGGCACACCGGGCACGCCGGGCACACCGGGCACACCGGGCACGCCGGGCACACCGGGCACACCGGGCACACCGGGCACACGGCACGCGGGCACGCCGGGCACACCGGGAACAGCGGGCACACCGGGCACACCGGACACACCGGGCACGCCGGGCACACCGGGCACACCGGGCACGCCGGGCACACCGGGCACACCGGGCACACCGGGCACGCCGGGCACGCCGGGCACACCGGGAACAGCGGGCACACCGGGCACGCCGCGCACACGGACACACCGGGCACACCGGGCACACCGGGCACACCGGGACACGGGCAACCGGGCACACCGGGCACCCGGGACACACCGGGCACCCGGGCACGCCCGGCACACCGGACACACCGGGAGCACCGGGCACACCGGGCCCCCGCTGTCCCCTCTCCGCTGTCCCCTCCCCTGCCACCCCACCCGGGCCGCCTCTCTCTGTCCCTTGTCCCCTCCAGGTCCCCGTTATCCCCCCAGGTGCTCCGCCGTGTCCCCCTCATCCCCCAGCCGTGTCCCCCTTGTCCCCTCCAGCGCCCCCGCCGCTCCGTGCCCCCCCGGCTGTCCCCGCCGCTGTCCCCCCGTGTCACTCACTGTCCCTCCTCATGCCCACGTCCAGGCACTTCTGCAGGCGGCACGCCTGGCACTGTCGCCGCTTGGCCTTGGTGACAGGGCAGCGCCGCGCCAGGGGACACGTGAAGCGAGCCCCTTTGATGACGGAGCGCCTGCGGGACACGGGCGCTGTCACCGCCGGTCCCCAGGGGCTGTTCCGCCTTGTCCCACCCTGTCCCCGGCCGTGGGACCCCTCCCCACCCCGGTCCCTCCCGTCCTGTCCTGTCGCAGCCGGTCACCACAGCCCTTCTTGTCCCCTCGTCCCATCCCATCGCACCCGGCCCTGTCCCGTCCCTCCCGGTTTGTCCCTTCCCATCCTCTTTGTCCCGTCCTGCCTTGTCCCTTTGGCTCACCTCGTCCCATCCTGTCCCGTCCCACCCTGTCCCCAAGCTCAGCCCACCCTGTCCCCTTGTCCCCAACCCATCCTGTCCCCATCCTCATCACTCCCTGTCCCCAAGCTCAGCCCACCCTGTCCCCTTGTCCCCAACCCCATCCTGTCCCCATCCTCATCACTCCCTGTCCCCATCCTCATCTCTCCCTGTCCCCATCCTCATCCTCCCTGTCCCCAAGCTCAGCCCACCCTGTCCCCTTGTCCCCAACCCCATCCTGTCCCCATCCTCATCACTCCCTGTCCCCAAGCTCAGCCACCCTGTCCCTTGTCCCCAACCCCATCCTGTCCCCATCCCTCACTCCTGTCCCATCCTCTCTCTCCCTGTCCCCATCCTCATCTCTCCTGTCCCCAAGCTCAGCCCACCCTGTCCCCTTGTCCCAACCCATCCTGTCCCCATCCTCATCACTCCCTGTCCCCAAGCTCACTCCACCCTGTCCCCTTGTCCCCAACCCATCCTGTCCCCATCCTCGTCACTCCCTGTCCCCGTCCTCATCACTCCCTGTCCCATCCTCAGCCCACCCTGTCCCCTTGTCCCCAACCCCATCTGTCCCCATCCTCATCATCCTGTCCCAAGCTCGCCCACCTGTCCCCTTGTCCCGTCCCACTTGTCCCCAAGCTTCCCCACCCTGTCCCCTTGTCCCGTCCCACTTGTCCCCAAGCTCACTCCACCCTGTCCCCTTGTCCTCCCGTCCTTTCCCTCCTCTTTGTCCTCCTGCTCGTCCCTTGTCCGTCCCACTCTGTCCCCTTGTCCCATCCTGTCCCGCTCTCCCACCTTGTCCCCAACCTCACTCCACTCTGTCCCCTTTGTCCCATCCCGTCCTGTCCTGGCTGTCCCGCGCTGTTCCCGCTCTGTCCCCGCTCTGTCCCCGCTCTGTCCCCGCGCTCTCCCGGCTCTCCCCGCGCTGTCCCCGCTCTGTCCCCTCAGTGTCCCCGGCTCTCCCCGCTCTGTCCCCGCTCTGTCCCCGCGCTCTCCCCGGCTCTCCCCGCGCTGTCCCCGCTCTGTCCCCTCAGTGTCCCCGGCTCTCCCCGCTCTGTCCCCTCAGTGTCCCCGCTCTGTCCCTCAGTGTCCCCGCTCTGTCCCCGGCTCTCCCCGCTCTGTCCCCGCGCTGTCCCCGGCTCTCCCCGCGCTGTCCCCTCAGTGTCCCCGCGCTGTCCCCGCGCTGTCCCGCACCTGAAGAAGCCCTTGCAGCCCTCGCAGCTCATGACGTGGAAGTGGTACCCGCTGGCCCTGTCCCCACACACGGCGCACACTTTGTCCCCGTCGGGCTCCGTGTCCCCCGCGGGCTCCGGGGGCCGGGGGCTGCGCTCCGCGCCCGGGGGGCTCGGCAGGGACACGCCTGGGGACACCGGGGGGTGACACAGAACCCACCCTGATCCCGCCCCTCGAGGCCACGCTGTCACCGTGTCACCCGGTCCGCCTGTCCCCCTGTCACCCTGTCACCGTGTCACCCACGTGCGCCCGCCCGCCACTTTGGGGTCCTTCCTCCCGCGGGACTGTCACCCGCGTGTCCCCGCCAGCCCACGCGTGTTCCCGCTGGTCCCTGTGATTCCCCTACATTCCCCGCGTGTCCCCTGCATTCTCCGAGCGTCCTCGCTGGTCTTCATGGGTCCCCTCCTGTCCCCGGGTGTCCCCCCGGTCACCTGGTGTCCCCCCTGGTCCCCTGATCCCCTCCGGTCCCTCCTGTCCCCAGGTGTCCCCACTGGTCCCCCCCTATCCCCCGCTGTCCCCCGATCCCCGGGTGTCCCCCCTGTCCCCCCGATCTCCGGGTGTCCCTCCTGTCCCCCCCGTCCCCCCGATCCCCGGATGTCCCCGCTGTCCCCCCGATACCCGGGTGTCCCCCCCTATCCCCCCCTGTCCCCCCAATCCCGGGTGTCCCCCGTGTCCCCCCCGATCCCCGGGTGTCCCCCCTGTCCCCCCTGTCCCCCCGATCCCCGGGTGTCCCCCCTGTCCCCCCTGTCCCCCGATCCCCGGGTGTCCCCCCGGTGTCCCCGGCGGTGCCGGTACCTGTGCCGCTGTGCCCCGGTGCGGTCGGTGACGGGGGATTGTCCTCAGGCAGAGAGGGGACACCGGCTCCCCCAGTGTCCCCATTGGCTCCCCAGTGTCCCCCCGTGTCCCCGCGTGTCCCCGCCGGTCCCCGCGTGTCCCCTCCATTCCCTGAGTGTCCCCGCCGGGGCCAGGAAAGGCCCCGTGGAGTTTGAACCTTGAACTTGAGCGGGGCCGCGACAGGCGGGGACAGAGCGGGGCGGAGGGGACCGGGGGGCGGGACCGGGCACGGGGGGACAGGAGGGGACCGGGGGGGACACCGGGGACAGGAGGGGACAGGGGGGGACAGGGATGGAGGACAGGCGGGGACCAGGGGGGACACCCGGGGACAGGAGGGGAGAGGGGGGGACAGGGATGGAGGACAGGCGGGGACCAGGGGGGACACCCGGGGACAGGAGGGGACAGGGGGGGACAGGGATGGAGGACAGGAGGGGACCAGGGGGGACACCCGGGGACAGGAGGGGACAGGGATGGGGGACAGGAGGGGACCAGGGGGGACACCCGGGGACAGGAGGGGACAGGGATGGGGGACAGGAGGGGACCAGGGGGGACACCCGGGGACAGGAGGGGACAGGGGGGGACAGGGATGGGGGACAGGAGGGGACCAGGGGGGACACCCGGGGACAGGAGGGGACACGGGACAGGAGGGGACAGGGATGGGGGACAGGGGGACAGGGGGGGACACAGAGGGGACAGGGATGGGGGACAGGAGGGGACAGGGATGGGGGACAGGAGGGGAGAGGGGGGGGACAGAGAGACAGGGATGGGGAGCAGGGATGGGGGACAGGAGGGGACCAGGGGGGACAGGAGGGGACACAGGACAGGAGGGGACAGGGGGGGACAGGGTTGGGGGACAGGAGGGGAAAGGAGGGACCGGGGACAGGAGGGGACAGTGAGGGGCAGGAGGGGACAGGGATGGCATTTGGGTATATACCCCCAATGTCCCAAATGTCCCCAATGTCCCCAGTGTCCCAAATGTCCTTAGTGTCCCTACTGCCCCCAATATCCCCCCTGTCCCCCCGTGTCCCCCCATGTCGCCCCCCCCCCGTCCCCCCCCGTCCCTCGCGCCCACGCGGGGCGGCCACGCTTGTGGGCGTGTCCCGATCAGGCCACACCCCGCTCGCTCCCCATTGGCTGTGCGCGGCTGTCACTCAACCCCCGCCCCTATAAAAGCGGCGGCGGCAGCGCCGGCCCCGCACTCGGCAACGGCGGCGGCGGCGGCGGAATGAGCGAGGTGGGGACAGGGGGGACACCGGGGGACAGGGGGGACCCGGGGGACAGGGGGGACACCGGGGGGACAGGGGACACCGGGGGACAGGGGGACACCGGGGGGACAGGGGACACCGGGGGGACAGGGGACACCGGGGGGGATGAGCGAGGTGGGGACAGGGGGGACACCGGGGACACCGGGGGGACAGGGGACACCGGGGGGACAGGGGACACCGGGGGGGATGAGCGAGGTGGGGACAGGGGGAACACCGGGGACACCGGGGGGACAGGGGACACCGGGGGGACAGGGGACACCGGGGACACCGGGGGACAGGGGGGACACCGGGGGACACCGGGGACACCGGGGGGACAGAGGACACCGGGGGGACAGGGGATACCGGGGGGATGAGCGAGGTGGGGACAGGGGGGACACCGGGGGGACAGGGGGGGGATAGGGGACACCGGGGGATAGGGGACACCGGGGACACCGGGGGACAGGGGACACCGGGGACACCGGGGGGACAGGGGACACCGGGGAATAGGGGAGACCGGGGACACCGGGGGGACAGGGGGACACCGGGGGACACCGGGGGGGATGAGCGAGGTGGGGACAGGGGGGACACCGGGGGACACCGGAGGGACAGGGGGACACCGGGGGACACCGGGGGGGATGAGCGAGGTGGGGACAGGGGGGACACCGGGGGGACAGGGGACACCGGGGAATAGGGGACACGGGGGACAGGGGATACCAGGGACACCGGGGGGACAGGGGACACCGGGGAATAGGGGACACCGGGGACACCGGGGGGACAGGGGACACCGGGGAACAGGGGACACCGGGGACACCGGGGGACAGGGGAGACACCGGGGGGACAGGGGATACCGGGGGAGATGAGCGAGGTGGGGACAGGGGGACACCGGGGAATAGGGGACACCGGGGGGATGAGCGAGGTGGGGACAGGGGGGACACCGGGGACACCGGGGGGGATGAGCGAGGTGGGGACACGGCGGGGGGGACAGGGGACACCGGGGGGACAGGGGACACCGGGAGAACCGGGCGGGATGAGCGAGGTGAGGACACCGGGAGGACCCCGGCGAGGACCCCGGGGGGGACAGGGGACAGTGCGGGGACACCGCCGCCCCTGCGCCCCCTCCCCTTCCCCCCGCGCCCTCCTCTCTTCCCGGCGCAGCCCCACGACCCCCGGGGACAGTGGGGGGGACCCCGGGGACAGCGGAGCCCCGGTGTGACCCCCCCGGGTCCCCTCTCTCCGCAGCGCAGCCCCCACGACCCCCCCTCCGCGGCGGAGACCCCCGGTGGGCAGCAGCAAGGTGAGGACCCCCGGGGGGAATCCGGGGGTGCCAGGCTGTCCCCTGTCCCCCCGGGGGGGTGGCACGGTGTCCCTGCTGTGTCCCCAGGGGTGAATCTGCGGGTGCCAGGCTGTCCCTTGTCCCCCTGGGGGTCCCAGGCTGTCCCCTCTCCCCCCGGGGGGTGGCACGGTGTCCCCGCTGTGTCCCCCGGGGTGAATCTGGGGGTGCCAGGCTGTCCCTTGTCCCCCTGGGGGTCCCAGGCTGTCCCCTCTCCCCCCGGGGGGTGGCACGGTGTCCCCCGGGGTGAATCTGGGGGTGCCAGGCTGTCCCCCAGGATGTCCCTGTGCCCCCGGGGTGGGTGCCAGGCTGTCCCTTGTCCTCCCGGGGTGAATCCCAGGCTGTCCCCAAGGATGTCGCAGTCCTCTGGGGGGTCCAGGTTGTCCCTTGTCCCCTGGGGGTCTCAGGCTGTCCCTGTGCCCCGGGGGTCCCAGGCTGCCCCCCATGATGTCGCTGTGCCCCCGAGGGTCCCAGGCTGTCCCCATGGATGTCCCTGTGCCCCCGGGGTGGGTGCCAGGCTGTCCCTTGTCCCCTGGGGGGTCCCAGGCTGTCCCTTGTCCCCTGGGGGGTCCCAGTCTGTCCCTGTGCCCCCGGGGGTCCCAGGCTGCCCCCAGGATGTCGCTGTGCCCCCGAGGGTCCCAGGCTGTCCCCATGGATGTCCCTGTGCCCCCGGGGTGGGTGCCAGGCTGTCCCTTGTCCCCCGGGGATCCCAGGCTGCCCCCCAGGATGTCGCTGTGCCCCCGGGGGTCCCAGGCTGTCCCCAAGGCTGTCCCTGTGCCCCCGGGGGTCCCAGGCTGTCCCTGTGCCCTCGGGGGTGCCAGGCTGTCCCCAAGACTATCCCTTGTCCCCCGGGGGTCCCAGGCTGTCCCCATGGATGTCCCTGTGCCCCCGGGGTGGGTGCCAGGCTGTCCCTTGTCCCCTGGGGGGTCCCAGTCTGTCCCTGTGCCCCCGGGGGTGCCAGGCTGCCCCCCAGGATGTCGCTGTCCCCCTCCCCACCCCAGCCAAGGCCGGTGACCCCAAGAAGGAGGAAGAGGAGGAGGAGGAGGAGATCGACATCGACCTGAGCGCGCCCGAGACGGAGCGCGCCGCGCTCGCCATCCAGGGCCAGTTCCGCAAACTGCAGAGGCGCAAGAAGGAGCCGGGGCCCTGACGGGGGTCCCGGGACCCCCGGGCCTGGCGGGGACCCCCCCGCGGGAGGGGCCCGGGAGGGGTGGGGGGGAGGGCTCGGCCCCGAGCCGGGACCCCGAGTGACGCGGGGGGGACGCGGGCGGGGGTCCCCAGCAGGGGAGGAGACCCTCGTGCCACCGAGGGGGCGGCGGGGAGACCCCCGCTCCCCTGGGGACCCCCGTTTTCCCTGGGGACTCCCATTTCCTAAAGAAACCCCAATTTTCTCTGGGGACCCTCATTTCCCAACGAATCCCCCATTTCCCAAGGAATCCCCATTTCCCTGGGAACCCCTATTTTCCAAGGAATCCCCATTTCCCAAGGAAACCCCGATTTTCCCTGGGGACCCCCATTTTTCCTGGGAACCTCAGTTTCCCAAGGAATCCCCCATTTCCCAAGGAATCTCCCATTTCCCAAGAAATCTCCCATTTCCCAAAGAATCCCCCATTTCCCAAAGAATCTCCCATTTCCCAAGGAATCTCCCATTTCCCAAGGAATCCCCCCTTTCCCAAGGAATCCCCCATTTCTGTGACATTCTGGGGACACGCGGGGGGCCCCAAGCGAGGGGAGCCCCCAAACTGGGAGGAGGGGTCCGCTGTAGCCCCCACCCCAGGAAATCGGGGCTCCCCACCCTCCCGTCACGAAGAATAAAGTGTGAGGAAGAGGAGGCTGCTCTGGGGGTTCGGGGGAATTTGGGGAGGGGGACCCCGCCGGGAGGGACCCCCAGGTCCCCCTTCTCTGCCGGGGGAGGGGGATGGAGCCCCCCCTTAAATCAGCGCCGGGGGGGCCGCAGCTGGATTTTCTTGGGGGGGATTTGCAGCCGGGTTTGGGGGTTCGCGGGTGGATTTTTGGGGGGTTTGCAGCCGGATTTTGGGGGGATTCACGGCTGGATTTTGGGGGGGTTCTCAGTCGGATTTTGGGGGGGGTTCTCAGTCGGATTTTGGGGGGATTTGCAGGCGGATTTGGGGGGATTTACAGCTGGATTTTGGGGGGTTCATAGCCGGATTTTGGGCGGTTCACAGCCGGATTTTGGGGGGGTTCAACCGGATTTTGGGGGGGATTTGCAACCAGATTTTGGGGGGTTCATAGCCGGATTTGGGGGGTTCACAGCCGGATTTTAGGGGGGTTCACAGCCGGATTTTGGGGGGGTTCGCAGTCGGATTTTGGGGGGATTGCGTGGATTTGCAGCCGGATTTCGGCAGATTCTCCGCCCCGTTTCGGGCGGGGGTTCGGGGGGTTCGGCGGGCCCGGGAATGCGGCGCTCCGGTGCAGAAATAGCTCCGTGGAAAGAAAAACATCGCCCGGGGCAGGCAGGGCCCAGGGGACCCGGCGGGGTCGGGCCAGCAGACTTATTAGGGAAAGGACAAAAATCCCGGGGGGGCACCGGGGGGGCACCGGGGGAGCACGGGGGAGCACCGGGGGGCACCGGGGGAGCACCGGGGGGGCACCGGGGGGCGGGGCACCGGGGGGGCACCGGGGGTCGCTCCGTTCCCCAAATACACCCCCCCCCCTCCAGGGCTGGGGCCGGGGTCTCTGCCCCCCTCCCAGCCGCTCAGGTGACAATCACCCACCCCCGGGGGGACAGAGACCACGGGGAGACCCCTGCCCACCCACCCCCCCCCTCGAGCCTCGGCGTTAATTACAGCGAGCTCTAATTAACGGCGGGGAGGTGGCCCGAAGGTGGGGGGGGCTCTGGGGTGCCACCAGGTCGCCCTCGAAGCAACCCTGGGGGTGACAGCGACGTCGCGGTGCCGAGGGGGCTCCAAGCGATGAGTTGGGGGCGCTCAGAGCCCCCCCCGGACCCCCGAGGGGGGGACGCGACAGTGACAGTGACAGTGACAGTGACAGTGACAGTGACAGGCCGGGAGGGGACACGGCGCTCCCGGAGGTGTCAGTTTTATTAATGGCACCACGGGGACACGGAGGGGACAGGGACGGGGCGTAGAAAATCGGCTCGGGGGGCACGGGCGGCTCCCCAGCCCGGCCGCAGCCTCGCCCCCTCCGCGGGGCTCCGGCCGGTTTGGGGGGGGGGCGTGGGGGGTGTCCCGGCGGTTAAGGGGTTAATGGGGGGACGGGGCGGGGGTCACCCCGCGACGTCATTTGGGGTCGGTCGCGGGGAGAGACGAGAAAACGGCCGGAAAAGGAGCAAAAAAAAAACAAAAAAACGGGGGGCGCAGAACCCCCCCCCCGAGTTGGGGGGCAGGGAGGTTGGGGGGACACAGGCGGCGGGGAGGGGAGGGGGCACCGACCCCAAATCCGCCGGTTCCGCGCTCAAAAAGGAGAAATTCCCTCCGCGCCCGGGGCTGGGCTGGGCAGGGAGCGACCGAGGGGCGCCGGGGGTTGTAGGGTGGGGGGGACCCGGGGGTGTCCCCAGCGCTGTCCCCGAGGCCGGGGGGGCCGAGGCGAGGACCCCAACCCGCTCGTGGCCGTCTGCCGAGCCGGGAGGAGCCGCGGCCGGGCCCGGGGGGCGCGTCAGGAGCCCCCCGAGTTGGCTCTGAGGATGCTCCGCAGGGCGCTCTTGAGGCTGCCCCGGCTCGGCGAGCGGGCGGGGGGCTCGGGCGCGTCCTGGGGCTCCCCCCGCAGCTCCATCTCGATGGTCATGATGACTTTGGGGGGCCGGGGGTCCCCCTCGGCCGCGCCCGCCCCCGGGGGTCCCTCCCTGCCCGCTAACCGCTATTTCCTATCCTTGCGGGAGTCGCCCGGGCCGCCCTTGGCTTTCTTGGAGCTGCGGCCGTGGTCCAGCATGGCGTAGAGCACGGGGGCCTGCGGGGACAGGGGGGCTTCACCTCCCGCCCCCGGGGGCAGCGGGCACACTGCGGGGGGCACTGGGGGGGTGGTCCCGCCGCGCCCCCCGCCCCTCTCGGCGCTCACCTGCCGGCCGCGCTTGGAGCCCTCCTTGCCCGAGCGCTGCAGCTTCCCCTTCTCCATGGCGCTGGGGGGGGGGTTGGGGAGGGGGGAAAAGGGGGAAAAAAAGGGATGCTCGGGATGGCGGCACCGGCAGGGGTCGGTGCCCCCGGGCGGGGCGGGGGTCGCGGCTCACCTCAGGCGCCGCTGCAGGACCGCCTGGCGCCGCCGCCAGCAGGAGCGGGTGCCGTAGACCAGGGCGAGCAGCAGGGCCACCAACAGCAGCACGCCGGCGATGACAGAGCCCAGCACGACGCCGTAACGGGGGGCACTGCGGGGACAGGGGGCACGGGCACAGGGTCACCCCCCGAAGTGGGGAGGGGGCACAGGGTCACCCCCCGAAGTGGGGAGGGGGCAGCGGGACACCCCCAGCAGCGGGGAGGGGGCACCGGGTCACCTCCCGAAGTGGGGACAGGGGCACAGGGTCACCGCCCGAAGTGGGGAGGGGGCACAGGGTCACCGCCCGAAGTGGGGAGGGGGCACAGGGTCAGCCCCCGAAGTGGGGAGGGGGCACAGGGGGCACCGGGTCACCGCCCGAAGTGGGGACAGGGGGGGCAGTGGCACCGGGTCACCCCCAGCAGTGGGGAGGGGGCACAGGGGGCACCGGGTCACCGCCCGAAGTGGGGACAGGGGCACCGGGTCACCCCCCGTAGTGGGGAGGGGGCACCGGGTCACCCCCAGCAGAAGGTGGGCACTGAGGTGCCACCAGCCCCGTGTCCATCACCAGGGATCCAGGAGGTGCCACCAGCCCCGTGTCCATCACCGGGGGGATCCAGGAGGTGCCACCAGCCCCGTGTCCATCACCGGGGATCACTGAGGTGCCACCAGCCCCGTGTCCATCACCGGGGATCACTGAGGTGCCACCAACCCCGTGTCCCATCACCGGGGGATCCAGGAGGTGCCACCAACCCCGTGTCCCATCACCGGGGGATCCAGGAGGTGCCACCAGCCCCGTGTCCCATCACCAGGGGGATCCAGGAGGTGCCACCAGCCCCGTGTCCATCACCGGGGGATCCAGGAGGTGCCACCAGCCCCGTGTCCCATCACCGGGGGGATCCAGGAGGTGCCACCAGCCCCGTGTCCATCACGGGGGATCCAGGAGGTGCCACCACCCCTGCCCACGGGGGATCGGAGTCCCACCCGTGTCATCACCGGGGGATCCAGGAGGTGCCACCAGCCCCGTGTCCCATCACCGGGGGATCCAGGAGGTGCCACCAGCCCCGTGTCCCATCACCGGGGGTCAGGGTGCCACCAGCCCGTGTCATCACCATCCAGGAGTGCAGCCGTTCCATCACCGGATAGGATAGGTGCCACCAAACCCCGTGTCCCATCACCGGGGGATCCAGGAGGTGCCACCAGCCCCGTGTCCATCACGGGGGATCCAGGATGGATGGGTGCCACCAGCCCCGTGTCCCATCACCGGGGGATCCAGGAGGTGCCACCAGCCCCGTCCCTCATCAATGGGGGATCACTGAGGTGCCACCAGCCCCGTGTCCCCCCCAGCCCGGTGCCACCCCAAGCCCGCACCTTTCTCCAGGACGTAGAGGGTGACCTGCGAGGATTTGCCCACGATGTCGGGCGGGTTCTTGACGTCGCACGTGAAGGTGCCGTTGTCGCTGGGCTCCAGCCCGTGGATGATGATGGAGCCGTCCTTGCGCCGCGGGTTCCCCGCCCACTCCATGCGCTCCTTGAAGCTCCCCCAGCCCAGTCGTGTCAGTAGGGTGGCCCGGGCGGTGGAGATGCCGGGGACAGCGACGGAGCGGTCACCGGGGGCTGCGGTGGCCCCCAGAAGTGGCGAGGTGGCCACCAGCCCCGGGGGTCAGAGGGGACAGCGACAGCGCCGTCACCGGGGGCTGCGGTGGCCCCCAGAAGTGGCGAGGTGGCCACCAGCCCCGGGGGTCAGAGGGGACAGCGACAGCGCCGTCACCGGGGGCTGCGGTGGCCCCCAGAAGTGGCGAGGTGGCCACCAGCCCCGGGGGTCAGAGGGGACAGCGACAGCGCCGTCACCGGGGGCTGCGGTGGCCCCCAGAAGTGGCGAGGTGGCCACCAGCCCCGGGGGTCAGAGGGGACAGCGACAGCGCCGTCACGGGTGCTGGCCCTGGCGAGGTGGACAGCCCCGAGGGACAGCGACAGCGCCGTCACCGGGGGCTGAGGTGGCCCCAGAAGTGGCGAGGTGGCCACCAGCCCCGGGGGTCAGAGGGAACAGCGACAGCGCCGTCACCGGGGGCTGCGGTGGCCCCTGGGGGCTGCGGGGTGGCCACCAACCCCAGGGGTGTGGCAGTGGAGATGGGGGGGCACGGGGGGCGTGGGGAGAGTCCTGGAGGTGCTCGCGGTGTCCCCAGAGTGTCACCTGCAGGGAGGGGGGCTGGCACTGGGATCCAGTGGACATCGGGGCTGGGGACACCTTGGGGACAGCCCGGTGCCACCGCGGAGCAAGGGGACACAGCCGGGACTGGCACCCGGTGGGCACCGGGGACACCTTGGGGACACCCCGTGCCACCACAGGGCAAGGGGACACTGTCCCCTCTGTCCCAGGGGGACACAGCCGGAGCTGGCACCCAGAGGGCAGCAGGGTGGGGACACCTCGGGGACAGCCCGGTGCCACCACCGTGTCGCCTCAGGGAAGGTCCCGTCCTGCCGGCGCTGGGCCGAGGGCCCGCGGGCTCTGGGGACACTCACGGAGATGCTGTCGCGGGAGCCCTCGGCCTGGAAGTGCCAGGTGATGGAAATGTCCTCCGAGATCCACTCGCTGGACCAGAAGCTGCAGGACAGGGTGACACTCGCCCCCACCGTGCCATAAACCTCGCGCTGCGTGTACACGTGGATCGGCGACACCGGCGACACTCCTGGCGACAACGGAGCCGTCAGGACGGGACCCCGAGCTGCCGCCCGAGGGCGACGAGGGCAGCGAGGGGACACTGGCGAGGTGGCACTGCTGTCCCCAGGGCGGTGACAGAGGGGACAGTGGAGCGGTGGCGCCGCTGTCCCCAAATGTGGCTCGGAGGGGACACCGGAGCGGTGGCGCCGCTGTCCCCAGGGCGGTGACAGAGGGCACAGTGTCCCAGTGCCCGGTGACACGGGTGGGCTGGCACCGCCCCCCCCGGGCGAGGTGACAATGGGACCCCTGCGCACCCCGGGGACACCAGCAGGGCCGGGTGTGGCACTGGTGACAGCTCAGGGACACTCCCGGCCACGGCCCCACCCTGTCCCACCTGGTGACACCTCCAGAACCCCTGGCCCCACCCTGGTGACACCTCCGTCCCCTCCGTCCCGCGGTGTCCCCGCCGCTCGGCGACAGTCCCAAGCCGCCGGGGCTCACCGCCAGCGCACGACCACCCCAAAACTCCGCTGTCCCCCCTCCTTTTTGTGGCCCTGTCCCCCTGTCCCTGTCCCTGTCCCCCTGAGTCCCCCTTGTCCCCCTGTCCCCTCTGAGTCCCCCATGTCCCTATGTGTCCCCCTATCCCCCTGTCCCATCTCTGTCCCCCTGTGTCTCCCTGTCCCCCTGTCCCCATCCCTCTCCCTGTCCCCCCTGTCCCCTCTGTCCCTTATCCCCCTGTGTCCCTGTCCCCCGTCCCCCTGTCCCTATCCCTCTCCCCTGTCCCCTGTCCCCCTGTGTCCCCCCTGTCCCCTGTGTCCCCCTGTCTCCATCCCTGTCCCTATCCCCCTGTGTCCCCCTGTCCCCTGTGTCCCCCCTGTCCCCCTGTGTCCCCCCTGTGTTCCCCCTGTCCCTCCTGTCCCCTGTCCCTGTCCCCTGTGTCCCCCCTGTCCTATCCCTGTCCCCTGTCCCCCTGTGTCCCCCTGTCCCCCTGGTCCCCCTGTGTCCCCCTGTCCCCATCCCTGTCCCCTGTCCCCTGTGTCCCCCCTGTCCCCCTGTGTCCCCCTGTCCCCATCCCTGTCCCTATCCCCTGTGTCCCCCTGTCCCCCTGTGTCCCCCTGTCCCCCTGTGTCCCCCTGTCCCATCCCTGTCCCTGTCCCTGTCCCCTGTGTCCCCCTGTCCCTATCCCTGTCCCCTGTCCCCTGTGTCCCCCTGTCCCCATCCCTGTCCCCTGTCCCTGTCCCCGTGTCCCCCTGTCCCATCCTGTCCCCTATCCCCTGTGTCCCCCCTGTCCCCATCCCTATCCCTGTCCCCTGTCCCCTGTGTCCCCCTGTCCCCTGTGTCCCCTGTGTCCGCCCTGTCCCCATCCTGTCCCTATCCCCTGTGTCCCCCCTGTCCCCCTGTGTCCCCCTGTGTCCCCCCTGTCCCATCCCTGTCCCTATCCCCCTGTGTCCCCCTGATTTCCCCGTGTCCCCCCTGTCCCCATCCCTGTCCCCTATCCCCTGTGTCCCCCTGTCCCCTGTGTCCCCCTGTCCCCGTCCCCGCTCACCCAGCGCCGCCAGCAGCGTGGCTAGCAGCGGCAGGTGGCTGGTGGCCCTCGGGGACATTCTGGCGGTGTCAGGCGGGCGACAGCGGCGGGGCCGCGGTTTTTGGGGTGGCGCGGCCAGCGCGGCCCCCCCAGGCCCGGCCAATGGGCGCGGGGCGCGGGGGGCGCTCAAAGGGGACATTGAGGGTCCGAGGGGGCCGCGGACACTGCGGGCATTGTCCGGGCGCATTCCCGCGGGCCGGGGGCGGCGCGGCTGGAATGCGGCGGGGGGGCGAGGGAGATGGGGGGGAAATATGGGGGGGAAATATGGGGGGGAATGTGGGGGGAGATGGGGGGAATATGGGGGGAGATGGGGGGAAATATGGGGGGGAATGTGGGGGGAATATGGGGGGAGATGGGGGAAATATGGGGGGAGATGGGGGGAAATATGGGGGGGAATGTGGGGGGAATATGGGGGGAGATGGGGGGGAATATGGGGGGAGATGGGGGGAAATATGGGGGGGAATTGGGGGGGAATATGGGGGGAGATGGGGGGAATATGGGGGGAGATGGGGGGAAATATGGGGGGGAATGTGGGGGGAATATGGGGGGAGATGGGGGGAATGCGGGGGGAGATAGGGGTAGATGGGGGAAACATGGGGGGGAAATGGGGGGAATATTGGGGGAGATGGGGGGAATATGGGGGGAATGTGGGGGGAATATTGGGGGAGATGGGGGAATATGGGGGGGATATGGGGGGGAAATATGGGGGGAGATGGGGGGAAATATGGGGGGAAAATGGGGGGGAAATACGGGTGGGAATGCGAGGGGAGATGGGGGAATATGGGGGGGAATGTGGGGTAGATGGGGGATATGGGGGGGATATGGGGGAGATGGGGGAAATATGGGGAGGAGATGGGGGGGAGATGGGGGAATGCGAGGGGGAGATGGGGGAAATATGGGGGGGAGATGGGGGAAATATGGGGGGAATATGGGGGGATATGTGGGAAATGTGGGGGGGAGAGGGGGGGAAATATAGGAGGGAATGTGGGGGGAATATGGGGGGACATGTGGGAAATATTGTGGGGGATATGGGGGGAGATGTGGGGGAATGCGGGGGGAGATGGGGGGAGAGTGGGGGGGAATGCGGGGGGGAGATGGGGGGAGATGGGGGAGATATAGGGGGAGATGGGGGGAGATGGGGGGGAGTAGGGGGAAGATGGGGGGAAATACGGGAGAAAATACAGGGGGGAATGCGGAGGGATATGGGGGGAAATATGGGGGGAGGATATGGGGGGATATGGGGGGAGATGGGGAAATATGGGGGGAATATGGGGGGATATGTGGGAATATGGGGGGGAAATGGGGGGATATGGGGGGAATGGGGGGAGGATGGGGGGAGAGTGGTGGGGAATGCGGGGGGAGATGGGGGAAATATGGGGGGAAATATGGGGGGAGATGGGGGGAATTGGGGGGAAATATGGGGGGAATGTGGGGGGAGATGGGGGAAATATGGGGGGATATGGGGAAATATGGAGGGGATATGGGGGGAATGGGGGAATATGGGGGGTATAGGGGGAATATGGGGGAGATGGGGGAAATATGGGGGGGAATGGGGAAAATATGGGGGGAATATGGGGGGAGATGTGGGAAATATGGGGGGGAGATGGGGGAATATGGGGGGAATATGGGGGGAGATGTGGGGAAATATGGGGGGGAATATGGGGGGAGAGTGGGGGGAATGGGGGGAGATGGGGGAAATATGGGGGGGAATGTGGGAAATATGGGGGGAGATGGGGGGAAATATGGGGGGGAATTGGGGGGGATGAGGGGGGATATGGGGGGATTTTGGGGGGATATGGGGGGAATATGGGGGGATTTTGGGGGGATATGGGGGATATGGGGGGATATGGGGGGGATATGGGGGGATATGGGGGGATGATGGGGGGATATGGGGGGAATATGGGGGGATATGGGGGGGATTTTGGGGGGATATGGGGGGAAATATGGGGGGATATGGGGGGATGATGGGGGGATATGGGGGGGAAGTGGGGGAATATGGGGGGATATGAGGGGGGAATGGGGGGGATATGGGGGGGAATATGGGGGGGAATGTGGGGGGCACACGGGAGAGATATGGGGGGCACGCTAGGTGGGGGGTTTGGGGGGCTTTTGGGGGGGACACGGGGGGCACGCGTTGTGGGGTTTGGGTGGGGTGTATGGAGGATTTTGCGGGGGGTTTGGGGGGGGGGGTTTTTGGGGGGTTTGGGGGGATTTTTGGGTGTTCAGGAGGGATTTTGGGGGATTTTTGGGTGTTTTGTGGGGGATTTATGGGGGGTTTTGGGGGGATTTTTGAGTGTTCGGGGAGATTTTGGGGGATTTTTGGGGATTTTGGGGTGTTCAGGGGGGTTCGGGGGGATTTTTGGGGTGTTTGTGGGGAATTATGGGGGGTTTTATGGGGGGTTTTGGGGGTATTTTTGAGTGTTCGGGGAGATTTTGGGGGATTTTTGGGGATTTTGGGGTGTTCAGGGGGGGTTCGGGGGGATTTTGGGGTGTTCGGGGGGAGTTGGGGGATTTTTGAGTGTTCGGGGGAATTTTGGGGTGTTCAGGGGGGGATTCGGGGGGATTTTGGGCTGTTCGTGGGGGATTTTAGGGGGGTTTGGGGGGATTTGTGAGGTTTTGGGGGGGTTGTGGGGTTTTGGGGTTTTTTTTTGGGGGGGGGGATTGTGGAGATTTGGGGAAATTTTAGGGTGTTCGGGGGGATTTTGGGGGGATTTTGTGGGGGTTTGGGGCGGGTGTGAGGGGAATTGAGGGGTTTTGGGGGTGGTCGGGTGTCTTTTGGGGGGTTTGGGGGTGTTTTTTGGGGGGCTTGTGGGAATTTTTGTGAAATTTTAGGGGGTTTTATGGGAATTTGGGTTTTTTTGGGGTTTTTTTTTGGGGGGGTTTTGTGGGGGGTCCTGTCCGGGCTCCCCCTCGGTGTCGCTTGGGGGGGATCGAGGGGGTTTGGGGGGGTTTGGGGGCGTCCGCTGGATTTAGGGGGGAAAAACCTATCGGGATCATCTATCGATCACCGATCGATCAGGATCGCGGATCGATCAGAACCACCTATCGATCACGGATCGATCAGGATCGCGGATCGATCAGAACCACCTATCGATCACCGGATCGATCAGAACCACCTATCAATCACCGGTCGATCAGGCACACCTATCGATCACAGATCGATCAGGATCACGGATCGATCAGAACCACCTATCGATCACCGGTCGATCAGGCACACCTATCGATCACCGGATCGATCAGAACCACCTATCGATCAGGACCACCTATCGATCACGGATCTATCAGGCTCACCTATCGATCATGGATAGATCAGAACCACCTATCGATCACGGATCTATCAGGCACACCTATCGATCACAGATCGATCAGGATCACGGATCGATCAGAACCACCTATCGATCACAGATCGATCAGAACCACCTATCGATCACGGATCGATCAGGCTCACCTATCGATCACGGATCGATCAGGATCACGGATCGATCAGGACCACCTATCGATCACGATCGATCGCTAGCCCGATCGATCCCGCCCGTTCCCGCCCTCCCAGAGCGCTGGCACCGGAAGTACGTCACGGGCACTTCCGGCACGGCGGCTCCAAGATGGCGGCGCTGGCGCTGAGGTGACTCCGAGGGTCCCGGAGGGGGCGGGGACACCGGGGGGGGGAGGGGGGACTGAGGGGACACCGGGGGGGGGAGGGGACACGGGGGGCTGAGTGACACCGGAGGGACACCGGGGTCTCTGAGGGGACACGGGGGGGCTGAGGGGACACGGGGGGGCTGAGGGGACACGGGGGGGCTGAGGGGACACGGGGGATCTCTGAGGGGACACGGGGGTCTCTGAGGGGACACGGGGGTCCCTGAGGGGGCTGAGGGGACACGGGGGGGCTGAGGGGACACGGGGGGGCTGAGGGGACACGGGGGATCTCTGAGGGGACACGGGGGGTTGAGTGACACCGGGGATCTCTGAGTGACACCGGGGGTCTCTGAGGGGACACGGGGGTCCCTGAGGGGGCTGACGGGACACGGGGGTCGCTGAGGGGACACGGGGGTCGCTGAGGGACACGGGGGTCGCTGAGGGACACGGGGGTCGCTGAGGGACACGGGGGGGCTGAGGGGACACGGGGGTCCTGAGGGGGCTGAGGGGACACGGGGGATCTCTGAGGGGACACGGGGGGTCTGAGTGACACCGGGGATCTCTGAGTGACACCGGGGGTCTCTGAGGGGACACGGGGGTCCCTGAGGGGGCTGACGGGACACGGGGGTCGCTGAGGGGACACGGGGGTCGCTGAGGGGACACGGGGGGGCTGAGGGGACACGGGGGTCCCTGAGGGGACACGGGGGTCCCTGAGGGGGCTGAGGGGACACGGGTGTCCCTGAGGGGACACGGGGGTCTCTGAGGGGACACGGGGGTCGCTGGGGGGACACGGGTGTCCCTGAGGGGACACGGGGGTCGCTGAGGGGACACGGGGGTCGCTGAGGGGGCTGAGGGGACACGGGGGTCGCTGAGGGGACACGGGGGTCGCTGAGGGGACACGGGGGATCCCTGAGGGGACACGGGGGTCCCTGAGGGGGCTGAGGGGACACGGGTGTCCCTGAGGGGACACGGGGGTCGCTGAGGGGACACGGGGGGGCTGAGGGGACACGGGGGTCCCTGAGGGGACACGGGGGTCGCTGAGGGGACACGGGGGTCGCTGAGGGACACCGGGGTCGGTGCCTCTCTGTCGGCGCCGCCCCGTGATCGCGACATGGCCGCGTGTCACCGCCCCCCCCCGCCCTGTCCCCACCCCCGGGTCCCTCCGGGGGTTTTTTTTCTCGGTTTTTCCCATTTTCTCTCTTTTCCAGGGGTTTGGGGCGGCGCTGCCTCCTGGCCGGCTGGGACCCGGCCCTGCCCTGCACCAGTGAGGGACTGGGATGGGATTGGGAGGGACTGGGATGGGATTGGGAGGGACTGGGATGGGATTGGGATGGGACTGGGATGGGATTGGGATGGACTGGGATGGGATTGGGAGGGACTGGGATGGGATTGGGAGGGACTGGGATGGGATTGGGAGGGACTGGGATGGGATTGGGATGGGACTGGGATGGGATTGGGATGGACTGGGATGGGATTGGGATGGGATGGGATGGGATTGGGATGGGATTGGGATGGGATTGGATGGATGGGATGGGATTGGGATGGGATTGGGATGGACTGGGATGGGATTGGGATGGGATTGGGATGGGATTGGGTGGGATTGGGAGGGGATTGGGATGGGATGGGATGGGATTGGGAGGGGACTGGGATGGGATGGGATGGGATTGGGATGGGATTGGATGGGATGGGAGGGACTGGGATGGATGGGATGGTTGGGATGGGATTGGGATGGGATTGGGATGGGATTGGGAGGTGGGAGACTGGGATGGACTGGGATGGGATTGGGATGGGATTGGGATGGGATTGGGAGGGACTGGGATGGACTGGGATGGGATTGGGATGGGACTGGGAGGGACTGGGATGGACTGGGATGGGATTGGGAGGGGATTTTGGGGCTTTTTTGGATGTTTTTGGGGTGGTTTTTTGGCTGTTTTTCTGGGTGTGTTTTTTGGTGTTTTTTTGGTGGTTTTTTTTGAGTTTTGGGGGTGTTTTGGAGTGGTTTTTTGGCTGGTTTTGGGGTGATTTTTTGGTGTTTTTGGGGGTGTTTTGGGGTGTTTTTTTGGCTGTTTTTCTGGGTGTGTTTGGGCTGGGTTTTGGGGTGTTTTCTGGGTGTTTTTTTGGGGTGTTTTTGGCGTTTCTGGGCCCAGCCCTGCGTGCCCCCCGTGCCAGGGTGGTGCCCATGGGCTCGGCGGCGCAGGAGGAGATGAGGAGATTCTGGGAGAGGAACGAGCGCTCGGGGCGGCCCCTGTCCCCCCACGTCAGCATCTACAGGTGGGGGCACCCCAAAAACCCCCAAAACACCCAAAATACCCACAAAACACCCCAGAATACCCGGAAATCCCCAAAACTACCCCAAAAAACCCCAAAACACCCCAAAATACCCACAAAAACACCCCAAAAATACCCCAAACACCCAAAAATACCCCAAAATACCCCAAAAAAAACCCAAATCCCCCCAAATCTTCTTAAAAATACCCAGAAATCCTCAAAACTATCCCAAACTACCCCCAAAACCACCCCAAAATACCAAGAATACCCCAAAATACCCCAAAACACCTAAAAATGAACATAAAAGCCAAAATCACCCCAAAATACTCCCAAAACACCCCCAAAATACCCAGAAATCCCCAAAACACCCCAAAAAAACATCCCAAATCCCGCTGGACACCCCAAATCCCTGGATACCCCAAATCCCCCCAAATCCCACTAAATCCCCCAAAATTCCCCCAAATCCCCCCAAATCCCCCCTAAATCCCCCAAATCCCCAATCCCCTCCAAAATCCCCCACAATCCCCCACATCCCCCCAAATCCCCCAAAATCCCCCTGAGACCCCAAATCCCCCCAAAATTCCCCCCTGAGCCCCCCAAATCCCCCAAAATTCCCCCTGAGGCCCCACAATCCCCAAATCCCCCAAAATCCCCCCAATAATCCCCCCAAAATCCCCCCAAATCCCCCAAATCCCCCTGAGCCCCCCAATCCCCCAAATCCCCCCTGAGCCCCCCACAATTCCCCCAATCCCCCCAATCCCTGTGTCTCTCCCCAGGTGGTCCCTGCCCATGGCCATGTCCATCACTCACCGCGGCACCGGCGTCGCCCTCAGCCTCGGTGGGTGCACCTGGCACACCTGGGGGGCACCTGGGGGGCACCTGGGGGGGCATTTGGGGGGGTCTGGCACACCTGGGGGCACCTGGCCACCTGGAGGGCACCTGGGGGCACCTGGGGGGCACCTGGGGGGGCATTTGGGGGGGTCTGGCACACCTGGGTGCACCTGGCACACCTGGGGGGCACCTGGGGGGCACCTGGGGGGGCATTTGGGGGGGTCTGGCACACCTGGGGGCACCTGGCACACCTGGGGGGCACCTGGGGGGCACCTGGGGGGGCATTTGGGGGGGTCTGGCACACCTGGGGGGCACCTGTGGGGGGCATTTTGGGGGGGGTCTGGCACACCTGGGGGGCACTTGGGGTCTGGCACCTGGGGGGGCACCTGGGGGGGCATTTGGGGTGGGGGGCACCTGACTGGGGGGCACCTGGGGGGGCATATTTGGGGGGGTCTGGCACACCTGGGGGGCACCTGGGGGGGCATTTTGGGGGGGGTCTGGACACCTGGGGGCACCTGGCACACCTGAGGCGCTGGGGGACCTGGGGGCACCTGGGGGGGATTTGGGGAGGGGTGGCAGCTGGGGGCACCTGGCACACCTGGGGGCACCTGTGGTGTGTTCCCTCTATCGGGGGTACATTTGTGGCCGGTGTTCTCACCGGGGGGTCCCCCAGGTGCTTTGCAGGGTGTAGTCTTCGGTGTACCTACTGGGGCATCCAGGTGGTTTTCGATAGGTTGACATCTGAGGTGGTTTGGAGGGTTCCGCACACCTACCAGGTGTTCACTCAGGTGGGTTTCTAGGGTGTTATGGGCACCTGGCACACCTGGGGGGCACCTGGGGGGCACCTGGGGGGGATTTGCGGGGGGTCTGGCACACCTGGGGGCACCTGGGGGGGCATTTGGGGGCACCTGGCACACCTGAGGGGCACCTGGGGGGGCATTTGAGGGGGTCTGGCGCACTGGGGGGCACCTGGGGGGGCATTTGGGGGGGGTCTGGCACACCTGGGGGGCACCTGGCACACCTGAGGACAGCTAGGGGGACCTGGGGGCACCTGGGGGGATTTGGGGACAGACTGGGTGGCAGCTGGGGGCACCTGGCACACCTGGGGGCACCTGTTCTCCTGGTGTGTTCCCTCCCTATCCCAGGTGTGTATCCACTCCTACCCCAGATGTGTCCCTACCCCAGGTGTATCCCCACACCTATCCCAGGTGTATCCCCACCCCAGGTGTATCTCTATCCCAGGTGTATCCCTATCCCAGGTGTATCCCTATCTCAGGTGTATCCCTATCCCAGGTGTACCCTATCCCAGGTGTATCCCTATCTCAGGTGTATCCCTGTCCCAGGTGTATCCCCACACCTACCCCAGGTGTATTCCCATCCCAGGTGTATCCCTACCCCAGGTGTATCCCTATCCCAGGTGTATCCCTACCCCAGGTGTATTCACCATCCCAAGGTGTATCCCTACCCCAGGTGTATCCCATTCCAGGTGTGTCCCTGTTCTCCGTGGCCGCCCTGCTGCTCCCGGAGCAGTTCCCCCATTACCTGGCCCAGGTGAGGGCCCTGGGCCTGGGCCCCGCCCTCATCTTCTCGGCCAAGTTCGCGCTGGCGCTGCCGCTCACCTACCACACCTGGAACGGGGTCAGGCACCTGGTGAGCACCTGGATGGGAAAGCTGGGATCTGCACCTGGAATGTGCACCTGGAACGGCCCTGGGGGGATGGGGAGGGCAGGTGACACGGGGGGCACACCTGAGAGTCACCAGGGGGGACACCTGAGAGTCACCAGGGGGCACACCTGAGAGTCACCAGGGGGCACACCTGAGAGTCCCAGGGGGGACACCTGAGAGTCACCAGGTGACACGGGGGGGCACACCTGAGAGTCACCAGGTGACACGGGGGCACACCTGAGAGTCCCCAGGGGGCACACCTGAGAGTCACCAGGTGACACGGGGGGGCACACCTGAGAGTCACCAGGTGACACGGGGGCACACCTGAGAGTCCCCAGGGGGCACACCTGAGAGTCACCAGGTGACACGGGGGGCACACCTGAGAGTCACCAGGGGGGACACCTGAGAGTCCCAGGTGACACGGGGGGCACACCTGAGAGTCACCAGGTGACACGGGGGCACACCTGAGAGTCAGCAGGGGGGACACCTGAGAGTCACCAGGGGACACAGGGGCACACCTGAGAGTCCCCAGGGGGCACACCTGAGAGCAGGTGACACGGGGGGCACACCTGAGAGTCACCAGGGGGGACACCTGAGAGTCCCAGGTGACATGGGGGGGGGCACACCTGAGAGTCACCAGGGGGCACACCTGAGAGTCACCAGGGGGGACACCTGAGAGTCACCAGGTGACACAGGGGGGCACACCTGAGAGTCCCCAGGGGGCACACCTGGAGAGTCACCAGGGGGACACCTGAGGGGTCGCCAGGGGGGCACCTGAGAGTCCCGGTGCTGGGGGGGGGCCACTGGTAGCACCAGGGGGGCACACCTGAGAGTCACCAGGGGGACACCTGAGAGTCACCAGGGGACACAGGGGCACACCTGAGAGTCCCCAGGGGGCACACCTGAGAGTCACCAGGTGAACAGGGGGGCACACCTGAGAGCAGGTGACCGGGGGGCACACCTGAGAGTCCCAGGGGGCACACCTGAGAGTCCCAGGGGACATGGGGGGGGCACACCTGAGAGTCACCAGGGGGGACACCTGAGAGTCACCAGGTGACATGGGGGGGGGCACACCTGACAGTCACCAGGTGACACGGGGGGGCACACCTGAGAGTCACCAGGGGACATGGGGGGACACCTGAGAAGGTCACAGGGGGGCACACCTGAGAGTCCCAGGTGACACGGGGGGGGGGCACACTGAGAGTCACCAGGTGACACGGGCACACCTGAGCATCCCCCCTTACCTGGGATGGGGAGGATTTTCGGGAATGGCAGGAAATTCGGGTTGGGAATTGGTGGGGAGAATGGGAATGGGAAAATGGGAATTAGGGAATGGGAATGGGGAGAGTGAGGATGGGAAAATGGGAATTGGGGAATGGGAAAATGGGAATGAGAAAATGGGAATGGGGAGAGTGGGAATGGGGGAATGGGAATTGGGGAATGGGAAAATGGGAGTGGGAAAAGGGAGGGTGGGAATGGGAATGGGGAGAGTGGGAATGGGAAGATGGGAATTGGGGAAATGGAAAAATGGGAATTGGGGAATGGGAATTGGGGAATGGGAAAAGGGATGGGAGCAGGGGAGAGGGGATGGGAAAAAGGGGGTGGGAAAAGGGGATGAGAAAGGGGATGGGAAAGGGGGATGAGAGGGTGATGGAAAAGGGGGTGGGAAAAGGGGATGGGAAGGTGGGTGGGAAAAGGGATGGGAGTGGGAAAGGGGATGGGAAAAGGGGATGGGAAAAGGGAGGAGATTGGAAAAAAAGGGGGATGGGAAAGGGGGATGGGAAAAGGAGATGGGGGGAAAAGGGATGGGAAAAGGGGATGGGAGTGGGAAAGGGGGTGGGAAAAGGGGATGGGAGTGGGAAAGGGGGATGGGAAAAGGGTGGGATGGGAAAAGGGATGGGAAAAGGGGTGGAGGAAAAGGGGATGGGAAGGTGGGAGGGGGGGGAAAAGGGGATGGGAGTGGGAAAGTGGGTGGGAAGAAGGGGATGGGAAAGAGGGAGGGGATGGGAAAGGGAACGGGAGATGGGAAAGGGAACGGGAGATGGGAAAGGGAAAAGGGGTGGGAAAGGTGGTGGGAAAAAGGAGATGGGAAAAGGGATGGGAAAAGGGTGTGGGAAAAAGGGGATGGGAAAAAGGGGATGGGAAAAGGGGGTGGGAAGGTGGGTGGGAAAAGGGGGTGGGAAAAAGGGGATGGGAAACGGGGTGGGAAAAGGGGATGGGAATGGGAAAGGGGGTGGGAAAAAAGGGGGTGGGAAGAAGGAGATGGGAAAGGGGCTGGGAAAAGCGTCTGGGAAAAGTGTCGGGAATTGTCCGCAGGCCTGGGACCTGGGCCGGGGGCTGCGGCTGCCGCAGGTGACGCGCTCGGGGCTGCTGGTGCTCGCCCTGAGCCTGCTCTGCGCCGCCGCGCTGGCCGCGCTCTGAGCCCGCCGGGAATGCCCGCATTCCAACGGGATTCCAGCGGGAGTGCCCGCATTCCGACGGGATTCCAACGGGAGTGCCGGCATTCCAACGGGAATGCCGGGATTCCAACGGGATTCCAACGGGAGTGCGGCATTCCACCGGGATTCCAGCGGGAGTGCCGGGATTCCACCGGGAATGCCGGGATTCCCACGGGAATGCCGGGATTCCACCGGGATTCCACCGGGAATGCCGGGATTCCACGGGAGTGCCGGGGACGGCGACCCCTCCGCATCCTCCCCGAACCGATTAAAAACAATCCGGGATGAGCAGAGTTCCAGAGAGTTCACAGCGCGGGGATCGGGATCGGGTGGGAACAGGAATGGGATCGGGTGGAATTGGGAATGGGAATGGGATCGGGTGGGAACGGGATCGGGTGGGAATGGGATCGACTGGGAATGGGAATGGGATCGGGTGGGAATGGGATCGGGTGGGAATGGGAATGGGATCAACTGGGAATGGGAATGGGATCGGGTGGGAATGGGAATGGGATCGGGTGGGAATGGGATCGAGTGGGACTGGGATCGGGTGGGACCAGGAGCTCCATTGAGGCAGCGCTGTTCCCTGGGAATTCCATGACTCGGCCGCCTTTGGGGAGGGGAAAATTCCCGATTTGGGAGCCCCATGGGGAGGGGATTTTCCCTGAGGATTTTCCCTTTGGATTTTCCCTGCGGGTTTTCCCTGTGGAATTTTCCCTGGGAATTTTCCCTGTGTGTTTTCCCTGGGGATTTTCCCTGCAGGTTTTCCCTGTTCCCCTCTGGAATAAAGCAGCTCTGATCCTCCAGCCCCACAGCCCACACGGGGATTTTCCTTTGGGATTTGGGGATTGCTGCTTCCAGAGGAGCCCAGCATGGAAAAAAACAGGGAAAAAATGGAATTTGGAAGTGCTGGAGGAACAGGGCTGAGCCTGGGTGGGATTTGGGGTCTGGTTTGGGGGAATTTTAACTTTTGGGAAAGGGGGATTCTGTCCACCCTATCCCACAGCCCTGCCCTGGCGCAGGGTGGGGAGGGATCCTGCTAAAATCTGGGATTTTGGGGGGCAAAATCCTCTCCTGCTTGGGATTTTGGGGGAAAATCCTCTCCTGGTTGGGATTTTGGGGGAAAATCCTCTCCTGGTTGGGATTTTTGGGGAAAAAATCCTCTCCTGCTTGGGATTTTGGGGGCAAAATCCTCTCCTGGTTGGGATTTTTGGGGAAAAAATCCTCTCCTGCTTGGGATTTAGGTGTGGATTTTGTGGAAATCCTCCTGGTTGGGATTTTGGGGGAAAATCCTCTCCTGGTTGGGATTTGGGGTGGATTTTGGTGGG
Organism: Sitta carolinensis; assembly: GCA_032173965.1. Taxonomy (NCBI): domain Eukaryota; kingdom Metazoa; phylum Chordata; class Aves; order Passeriformes; family Sittidae; genus Sitta; species Sitta carolinensis. Next base: position 53,594 of record CM063305.1, read on the forward strand.
AATCCTCTCCTGGTTGGGATTTAGGTGTGGATTTTGTGGAAATCCTCCTGGTTGGGATTTTGGGGGAAAATCCTCTCCTGGTTGGGATTTTGGGGGAAAATCCTCTCCTGGTTGGGATTTTGGGGAAAAATCCTCTCCTGGTTGGGGTTTTGGTGGGAATCCTCTCCTGTTTGGGATTTCAGGGGAAAATCCTCTCCTGCTTGGAATTTTGGGGGAAAACCCTCTCCTGCTTGGGATTTCGGGGTGGATTTTGTGGGAATCCTCTCCTGGTTGGGATTTGGGGGTGGATTTCGGGGTGGCAGCAGAGGGGTTGGGGGATTTAACCCCACCCCAACCCCATCCCCAATTAATTTCCCAATTAAGAAGAGGAGGGAGCAGGGTCGGGGTCTCGCGGATCCGGGGGGATTTTGGGGTCGGGGTCCCCAGAGTCGGGGGGATTTTGGGAATGAGATCTCCCGGATCCGGGGGGATTTTGGGAATGAGATCTCCCGGATCCGGGGGGATTTTGGGGTCAGGGTCTCCCAGATCCAGGGGGATTTTGGGGTCGGGGTCCCCAGAGTCGGGGGGATTTTGGGAATGGGATCTCCAGGGTCGGGGGATTTCGGGGTCGGGGTCTCCCAGATCAGGGGGAATTTTGGGGTCTCCAAGAGCTGGGGGAATTTTGGGGTCGGGGTCCGCGGATCGGGGGGATTTTGGGGTCGGAGTCCCCCAGAGTCGGGGGGATTTGGGGAATGGGATCTCCTGGATCCAGGGAGGTTTTGGGGTCGGGGTCTCCAGATCCGGGGGGATTTTGGGGTCGGAGTCCCCAGATCCTGGGAGGTTTTGAGGTCGGGGTCCCGCGGATCCGGGGGGATTTTGGGGGTCAGGTTCCTCCAGATCCGGGGGATTTTGGGGTCGGGGTCCCCAGAGTCGGGGGGATTTGGGGAATGGGATCTCCAGGGTCGGGGGATTTCGGGGTCGGGGTCCTCCAGATCCGGGGGGATTTTGGGGTCTCCAAGAGCTGGGGGAATTTTGGGGTCGGGGTCGCGGATCCGGGGAGATTTTGGGGTCGGAGTCCCCAGAGTCGGGGGGATTTGGGGAATGGGATCTCCTGGATCCAGGGAGGTTTTGGGGTCGGGGTCTCCCAGATCCAGGGGGATTTTGGGGTCGGAGTCCCCCAGATCCTGGGAGGTTTTGGGGTCGGGGTCCCGCGGATCCGGGGGGATTTTGGGGGTCGGGTTCCTCCAGATCCGGGGGATTTTGGGGTCGGGGTCCCCAGAGTCGGGGGGATTTTGGGAATGGGATCTCCCAGGGTCGGGGGATTTCGGGGTCGGGGTCTCCCAGATCAGGGGGAATTTTGGGGTCTCCAAGAGCTGGGGGAATTTTGGGGTCGGGGTCCGCGGATCCGGGGGGATTTTGGGGTCGGGGTCCGTGGATCGGGGGGATTTTGGGGTCGGGGTCCGCGGATCCGGGGGGATTTTGGGGTCGGAGTCCCCAGAGTCGGGGGGATTTGGGGAATGGGATCTCCTGGATCCAGGGAGGTTTTGGGGTCGGGGTCTCCCAGATCCAGGGGGATTTTGGGGTCGGGGTCCCCAGAGTCGGGGGGATTTTGGGAATGGGATCTCCCAGGGTCGGGGGATTTCGGGGTCGGGGTCTCCCAGATCGGGGGATTTTGGGGTCTCCAAGAGCTGGGGGAATTTTGGGGTCGGGGTCCGCGGATCCGGGGGGATTTTGGGGTCGGGGTCCCCAGTAGTCGGGGGGATTTTGGGGAATGGGATTCCTGGATCCAGGGGAGGTTTTGGGGTCGGGGTCTCCCAGATCCGGGGGGATTTTGGGTGGCGGAGTCCCCAGATCCTGGGAGGTTTTGGGGTCGGGGTCCCCGGATCCGGGGGGATTTTGGGGGTCGGGTTCCCCAGATCCGGGGGGATTTTGGGTGGTCGCGGATCCGGGGGGATTTGGGGTCGGGTTCCTCCAGATCCAGGGGGATTTTGGGGTCGGGGTCCCCAGAGTCGGGGGGATTTTGGGAATGGGATCTCCCAGGGTCGGTGGGGGATTTCGGGATCGGGGTCTCCCAGATCCGGGGGGATTTTGGGGTCGGAGTCCCCAGATCGGGAGGTTTTGGGGTCGGGGTCCCGCGGATCCGGGGGGATTTTGGGGGTCGGGGTCCTCCAGATCCGGGGGATTTTGGGGTCCCCTCCCCTGTCCCCCCATCACGCCACTCCCGCTCTCAATTCACTCAATTTTATTCCATTTCTTTCTTTTTTTAACTTTTTCGATTTTTGATTTCGTTTTTGTTGGTTTTGGGTTTTTGTTCATTTTTTTTTTTGGGTTCGTTTTCTTTTTTTTTTTTTCCGCAATTCCCGGCCCCCCCCTCCCCCCCAAAAAAACCCCAAAAAATCCCAAATGTGGGGGCGCGGGCGGCCCTGGAGCCGCTTTTGGTGACAGCGGGCGACAAAAAAAATATCGCGATGACAGCGGGCGACAGCAAAGGGGCCGGGAATGGGGAAAATTGGGAATTGGGAGAGGCTGGAAATGGGGAGGGGGCGTAAAAACCGGGGCCGAACCCCAAAATGAAGCCAGAGAAGGAGGCGACAGCGGCCGGGGGTGGCGGGGAGGGGACTTTGGGGGATTTTTTTGGGATTTTTCGGGGTTTTTGGGAGCCGCTCCTGCCGCCGCTGTCGCCGCGGGAACGCTCCGGCAAAGGGAATTTTTTGGGATTTGGAAGGATTTTGGGGGGATTTTGTGGCGCTTCGGTGGGGATTTTGTGGCATTTTTCGGGTTTTTGGGGCGGTGGGAGCCGCTCCGGCGGCCGCGCGCTCTCTGTCGTTGTCGCTGTCGCCGCCGCTGTCACCACGACAGGGGGCACAACGGAGGGACCCGATAAATGAATATTTTGGGGGATTTTCAGGAATGTTGCGAGGAATTTCATGTGATTTCGTGACGCTTTTCGGTTTTTCGGTGTTTTTTTCAGGCGGAGCTGCTGCGGGCGGCCGCGCGTTTTCTATCGCCGCTGTCGCCGCCGCTGTCGCCGCTATCGCGACGGCCCCGTGGAAGCACTCCGGAAAATGAATATTTTGGGGGATTTTCAGGAATGTTGCGAGGAATTTCATGTGATTTCGTGACGCTTTTCGGGTTTTTCGGTGTTTTTTTCAGGCGGAGCGGCTGCGGGCGGCCGCGCGTTTTCTATCGCCGCTGTCGCCGCCGCTGTCGCCGCCGCTGTCGCCGCTATCGCGACGACCCGCGGAAGCACTCCGGAAAATGAATATTTTTGGGGGATTTTCAGGGATGTTACGAGGAATTTCGTGGCATTTCGTGATATTTTTCGTGGTTTTTCGAGGTTTTTGGGGAGCCGCTCCGGCGGCCGCGCGCTCTCTGTCGCTGTCGCCGCCGCTGTCACCACGACAGGGGGCACAACGGAGGGACCCGATAAATGAATATTTTGGGGGATTTTCAGGAATGTTGCGAGGAATTTCATGTAATTTCATGACGCTTTTCGGTGTTTTTTTCAGGCGGAGCGGCTGCGGGCGGCCGCGCGTTTTCTCTCGCCGCTGTCGCCGCCGCTGTCGCGACGTTGGCCGCGGGGTCACAGCCCGGGACAGGCGACCTGGTGACGAATGCCGTCGTTGCAGAGCAGCGCGGCCGCGCGCTCGTCGCCCTCGCCGTGCTGGCACTGCATGTAGCTGATGCCGTGCGGCGAGTAGGAGTGGTGGGCGCAGGCGGCGCAGGGCCGGGGCATGGTGCCCCCCGTGCTGCTCCTGCGGGCACGGCGACAGGCGGGGACAGCCCCGCGACAGCGCGTCAGGCTCGCCACAGCGGCGGGTGGCACCGCGCTGGGCGCCCCTCCCCTCCCCGCGCTGGGGGGGGGGGGCTCCCGTCGGGAGGATTGGTGGCCAGCGGTGCCCTGTGTTGGTCACCTGTGCCAGGTGACACCCACCCCTAGAACCAGCGGTGCCCTGTGCCACCCTCCTGTGCCAGGTGACACCCACCAGAACCATCGGTGCCCTGTGCCACCTCCTGTGCCAGGTGACACCCACCTAGAACCAGCGGTGCCCTGTGCCACCCTCCTGTGCCAGGTGACACCCACCAGAACCATCGGTGCCCTGTGCCACCCCCTGTGCCAGGTGACACCCACCAGAACCTTTGGTGGCCTCAGTGCCCTGTGCCACCCTCCTGTGCCAGGTGACACCCACCCTAGAACCAGCGGTGCCCTGTGCCACCCTCCTGTGCCAGGTGACACCCTCCTAGAACCATCGGTGCCCTGTGCCACCCTCCTGTGCCAGGTGACACCCACCAGAACCCTTTGGTGGCCCTCAGTGCCCTGTGCCACCCACCTGTGCCAGGTGACACCCACCAGAACCCTTTGGTGGCCCTCAGTGCCTGTGACCCTCCTGTGCCAGGTGACACCCACCCTAGAACCAGCGGTGCCCTGTGCCACCCTCCTGTGCCAGGTGACACCCACCCTAGAACCAGCGGTGCCCTGTGCCACCCCCTGTGCCAGGTGACACCCACCCTAGAACCAGCGGTGCCCTGTGCCACCCTCCTGTGCCAGGTGACACCCACCCTAGAACCATCGGTGCTGTGCACCCCTGTGCCAGTGACACCCACCTGACTGGGCCCTAGTCACCCGTGGGTGACACCCACCAGAACCCTTTGGTGGCCCTCAGTGCCCTGTGCCACCCTCCTGTGCCAGGTGACACCCACCAGAACCTGGGTGCCCTGTGCCACCCTCCTGTGCCAGGTGACACCCACCAGAACCATCGGTGCCCTGTGCCACCCTCCTGTGCCAGGTGACACCCACCAGAACCATCGGTGCCCTGTGCCACCCTCCTGTGCCAGGTGACACCCACCAGAACCCTTTGGTGGCCCTCAGTGCCCTGTGTCGTCCACCCCTGGCTGGTGGCACCGATTGGCACCCCTGATGTCCCTCAGTGCCCTGTGTCGCCCACCTGTGCCAGGTGACACCCACCCAGTGTCGCCCAGTGCCACCTAGTGTCACCCAGTGCCGCCCAGTGCCACCCAGTGCTGCCCAGTGTTGCCCAGTGGTGCCCAGTGTCACCCAGTGCCACCCAGTGTCACCCAGTACAGCCCAGTGTCACCCAGTGCCACCCAATGTCACCCAGTGGTGCCCAGTACAGCCCAATGTCACCCAGTGTCACCCAGTACAGCCCAGTGGTGCCCAGTATCACCTAGTGTCACCCAGTATCACCCAGTGTCACCCAGTGCTGCCCAGTGTCACCCAGTGGTGCCCAGTGTCACCCAGTGCCACCCAGTGTCGCCCAGTATCACCCAGTATCACTCAGTGCCACCCAGTGCTGCCCAGTGCCACCCAGTACAGCCCAGTGTCACCCAGTATCACCCAGTGTGACCCAGTATCACCCAGTGCCACCCAGTACAGCCCAGTGCCACCCAGTGTGCACATCCTCAGTGGTGCCCAGTACAGCCCAGTGTCACCCAGTGGTGCCCAGTATCACCCAGTATCACCCAGTGTCACCCAGTGGTGCCCATTTGTCCCCAGCTGTGCCCATCAGCTCCCAGTGGTGGCCACTGCTCCCAGCGGTTCCCAAGGGTGCCCAGGGGTGCCCAGTCCAGCCCAGTGCCAGTCACTGGTGCCCAGTAGAGCCCAGGGAGTGCCCAGTCCAGCCAGTGCCAGTTGGTGCCCAGTCGAGCCCAGGGGTGCCCAGTCCAGCCCAGTGCCAGTCACTGGTGCCCAGTCGAGCCCAGGGGTGCCCAGTGCGCCCAGTGCCAGCATGGTGCCCAGGCAGCCGACAGCCAGTAACCCAGTGGTGCCCAGTCAGCCCAGTGGTGCCCAGTCAGCCCAGTGCCAGTCATGGTGCCAGTAGGCCCAGTGGGCCCTGAGTGTGCAGTGGTGCCTGGCACTGCCCAGTGCAGGTCATGGTGCCCAGTAGAGCCCAGAACAGCCCAGTCCAGCCCAGTGTGCCCAGTACAGCCCAGCCAGTCCCGCATCCAGCCCAGTAGTGCCCAGTGATGCCCAGTACAGCCCAGTGCCAGTCATCGGTGCCCGGTACAGCCCAGTACAGCCCTGCAGTCAGCCCAGTACAGCCCAGTACACCCAGTGAGCCCAATGGTTGCCCAGCACAGCCCAGTGGTGCCCAGTTGGTGCCCGTAAAGCCCAGTACAGCCCAGTACAGCCCAGTACAGCCCAGTACAACCCAGTGCAGCCCAATGGTTCCCAGCACAGCCCAGTGGTGCCCAGTGGTGCCCAGTATAGCCCAGTCCAGCCCAGTGGTGCCCAGTTAGCCCAGTCCAGCCCAATGGTGCCCAGCACAGCCAGTGGTGCCCAGTCCAGCCCAGCACAGCCCAGTCCAGCCCAGTGCAGCCCAATGGTGCCCAGTCCAGCCGTGGGCCAGTGGTGCCAGTCGCCCAGTGGTGCCCAGTGTGCCAGCCCAGCCAGGGTGCCAGTGGTGCCCTCAGCGTGTGCAGTAAAGCCCAGCCCAGCCCAGCCCAGCCCAGCCCAGTGCCACCCCCGTGCCCACCTGCAGTCGCTGCAGGCGCGCTGGCACTCCTTGCGCTGGTAGCGGGCGATCAGAGCCCAGATGAGCAGCCCAGGAGGCTGAGGAGGAGGAGGGAGCCCAGGATGGAGCCCACGATGATGCCAGCCTGGCGCCCGCCTGCCCGGGGACACACGTGTCACGCCAGTGCCACCAGTGCCATCCAGTGACAGCAGAGCCACCCCAGTGCCACCAGAGCCACCCCAGTGCCACTCAGAGCCACCAGAGCCACCCCACTGCCACCAGAGCCACCCCAGTGCCACTCAGAGCCACCAGAGCCACCCCACTGCCACCAGAGCCACCCCAGTGCCACTCAGAGCCACCCCAGTGCCATCCAGTGCTACCAGAGCCACCCCAGTGCCACTCAGAGCCACCCCAGTGCCACCAGAGCCACCCCAGAGCCACCAGAGCCACTAGAGCCAGCCCCAGTGCCAGCAGAGCCAGCAGAGCCACCCCAGTGCCATCCCAGTGCCACCAGAGCCACCCCAGTGCCACCCGAGCCAACCTGGGGCACAGGGAGTGCCCAGAGACACCCAGAGTCACCCCAGAGCCAGCCTGGAGCCCAGGGACAGCCCAGTGTCACCCAGAGCCACCCCCAGTGCCACCCTGTGTCACCTCCCGGTGTCCCCAGTGTCCCCCCAGTGTCCCCAGTGTCCCCCTGGTGTCCCCAGTGTCCCCAGTGTCCCCCCGGTGTCACTCACGGGGCCCGGGGCTCAGGTTCAGCTGGCACACCGAGTACCCCCAGTGTCCCCCTGGTGTCCCCAATGTCCCCAGTGTCCCCCGGTGTCACTCACGGGGCCCGGGGCTCAGGTTCAGCTGGCACACACGAGTACCCACCTGTGTCCCCCTGGTGTCCCAATGTGCCCCGGTGTCACTCGATCGGGGCACCGGGGCTCAGGTTCGGGCACACAGAGTACCCCGTGTCCCCTGGTGTCCCAATGTCCCAATGTCCACGGTGTCACTCACGGGGCGGGTCAGGTCACTGGCACTCGCAGGTACCCAGTGTCCACTGGTGACCCATGTCCCAATGTCGCCACGGTGTACTCACGGGGCCGGGGACCCGGTTCAGGGACACCGAGTACCCACTGCGGTTGGTGACCGGCACTAGGTAGGTGACAGGCGGGGCACGGTCAGGCTAGGGATCAGGAGGTCACGGGACACGACCTGGGACAGACAGTTGACACTGGTCACCGTGGGGAATGGACAGGGACACTGTCACTGGAGGGACAGCACAGGTGACACTGTCACCGTGGGGATAGGACAGGTGACACTGTCACTGCAGGGACAGCACAGGTGACACTGTCACCGTGGGGACACAGGGACACAGGGACATGGACAGATGGCAGGGACACACGGACATGGACAAGTGGGGACATGGACACAGGTGACAGGGCACAGGGACACAGGGACACAGGGACACAGGGGGACACAGGGACATAGACACCGGACAGGACAGTATGGACACATGGACACATGGACACATGGACATGGACACACGGACATGGAGGAGAGGGACAGGGACACACGGACATGGACAAGTGGGACGTGGACACAGGTGACAGGGACACACAGGGACACATGGGGACACAGGGACAAGAACACACGGACAGGGACACATGGACAGATGGACATGGACACATGGACAAGAACACACGGACATGGACACACGGACATGGAGAGAGGGACATGAACACGGATGGCACTGGACAATCGGGGATATGGACACAGGGACATGGACACACGGACATGAGAGAGGGACATGAACGGATGGCCATGGACACACGGGGATATGGACACAGGACATGGACACAGGGACATGGCACACGGACATGGGCACAGGGACATGGGCACAGGGACATGGACATGACATGGGCACACGGGGATATGGACACAGGACATGGACACAGGGACATGGGCACACGGACATGGGCACAGGGACATGGGCACAGGGACATGGGCACAGGACATGGGCACACGGACTATGGACACATGGACAGGGACACACGGGGACAGGACAGGCACAGGACATGGGACAACATGGACACGGAACACGACGGACACATGGGGACACACGGGATGGAAAAGGACATGGAACGGATGGCCATGGACACACGGGATATGGACACACGGGCATGGGAAGGCATGAGACATGGACACAGGGGGACACCGACAGGACACATGGACATGGGACACAGGACAACGGACACACGGACATGAGAGATGGACATGGAAAAGATGGACAGGGACAACACGGACATGGACACATGGACACGGACACAGGGACATGGACACACGGACACACAGAGACATGGGCAGATGGACATGGACACATGGACGTGGACGCATGGACACGGACACACATGGACACGGATACATGGACAGATGGACACACATGGACACGGACACATGGACACATGGACAGATGGACACACATGGACACGGACACATGGACAGATGGACAGATGGACACAGACACATGGACACGGACACATGGAGAGATGGACACACATGGACACGGACACATGGACAGCTGGACACATGGACACGGACACAGGGACACATGGACACACATGGACACGGACACATGGACAGATGGACACATGGACACGGACACACAGACGCCCTCCCCCCACGTGCACCCCCATCCAGGGACCCCCCCGAGCCCCCCTTGGCTGGTGCCCCCAAATCCCTCCTGGGGACCCCAGGGAGGGTCCAGCACCCGCTTTGGAGGGTCCCGAGGGCAGGGACCCCCTGAACCCCCCCGAACCCCCTCTAACCCCACCCTGAACCCCCCGAACCCCCTCTAACCCCACCCTGAACCTCCCCCGAGCCCCCTGACCCACCTTGGAGAGTGCCCGAGGGCAGGGAACCCCCAAACTCCCCCATGAGCCCCCCGACCCACCTGCAGGGTGCCCGAGGGCAGGGACCCCCTGAGCCCCCGACCCACCTTGCAGCGTGCCCGAGGGCAGGGACCCCCTGAGCCCCCGACCCACCTTGCAGGGTGCCCGAGGGCAGGGACCCCCTGAGCCCCCGACCACCTTGCAGGGTGCCGAGGGCAGGGACCCCCCTGAGCCCCCGACCCACCTTGCAGGGTGCCCGAGGGCAGGGACCCCCCTGAGCCCCCCGACCCACCTTGCAGCGTGCCCGAGGGCAGGGACCCCCCTGAGCCCCCCGACCCACCTTGCAGCGTGCCCGAGGGCAGGCGCCCCCCTGAGCCCCCCGACCCACCTTGCAGCGTGCCCGAGGGCAGGGACCCCCCTGAGCCCCCCGACCCACTTGCAGGGTGCCCGAGGGCAGGCGCCCCCCTGAGCCCCCGACCCACCTTGCAGCGTGCCCGAGGGCAGGGACCCCCTGAGCCCCCCGACCCACCTTGCAGCGTGCCCGAGGCAGGGACCCCCTGAGCCCCCGACCCACCTTGCAGGGTGCCCGAGGGCAGGGACCCCCCTGAGCCCCCCGACCCACCTTGCAGCGTGCCCGAGGGCAGGGACCCCCCTGAGCCCCCCGACCCACCTTGCAGCGTGCCCGAGGGCAGCGCCCCCTGAGCCCCCGACCCACCTTGCAGGTGCCCGAGGGCAGGCGCCCCCCGCGTAGCCCTCGGCCAGCTTGGCCCACTGGTAGCTGAGGGGCGCGGTGCCCCCCCGGCTGAAGCAGCGCAGCAGCACCGAGCCCCCCTCGATCAGCTCCCCCTCGCTCCAGCACTGCGGCACCGCCGGCTTCTCTGCTGGGACACGCGACAGCGTCGGCGACAGCGCGACAGTGTCGGCGACAGCGCGACAGCGGCGGGGATAACGCGACGGAGGGACAGAGGGACAGAGAGAGAGGGGGACAGAGGGACAGAGGGGACAGGGGGACAGAGGGACAGAGAGAGAGAGGGACAGGGGGACGGAGAGAGAGAGAGGGAAAGCGCGACAGCGGCGGGGACAGCGCGACAGAGGGACAGAGGGGACAGAGGGACAGAGGGGACAGGGGGACAGAGAGAGAGAGGGAAAGCGCGACAGCGGCGGGGATAGCGCGACAGAGGGACAGAGGGGACAGCGGGACAGAGGGACAGAGGGACAGCGGGACAGAGGGACAGCGCGACAGCGACAGCGCGACAGAGGGACAGAGGGACAGAGGGGATAGCGAGAGAGAGGGACAGCAGTGGGGACAGCGCGACAGAGGGACAGAGACAGGCAGGAGCGGGGCAGGGACAGCGACAGGAATAATCGGGGAGCGGGGGACAGCCGGGAAGGGGACAGGGACAGCGTCAGGGACAGCCGAGGGGACAGGGACAGCGGGAAGGGGACGGCGACAGCGGCAGGGACAGCCGGGAGAGGAGAAGGGTCGGGGGACAGCGGGAAGGGGGACACAGCCACGGTCAGGGACACCGGAGGGGGACAAGGGACGGGGACAGGGGACACCCGGGAAGGGGAAGGGACAATGTCAGGGGACACCTGGAGGGGGACAGGGCAGAGGGGACAGCCAGGAGGGGACAGGGGACACTGTCAGGGCCACTCGGGGGGACACCATCGGGGTCACCAGGGGCCACCCAGGAGAGGGGACACCTGGGAGGGGGGGAAGAGGCTGGAGTCACCTGGGGGACACGGGACACTGTCAGGGCCACCTGGATGGGCGACAGGGGACATTGTCAGGGCCACCAAGGGCCACATGAGAAGGGGCACAGGGGACACTGTCAGTGCCACCAGGGGCCACCAGGAAGGGGACACGGGAGGGTGACAGGTGACACTCTCAATGCCACTAGGAAAGGGATTTGGGAGTGTGACAGGGGACACCACCAGGGCCACCAAGGGCCACATGAGAGAGGGGCACAGGTGACACCACCAGGGCCACCAAAAAGAGGACTTGGGAGCAGGACAGGTGACACCATCAGTGCCAGCAGGAAGGTGGCATCAGAGTGGCAGAGGTGACACTGCCAGGACCACAGGGGCCACATCAGAGTGGCACAGGTGACACTGCCAGTGCCACCAGGAAGGGGACTTGGAAGTGGCACTGTCAATGCCACCAGGAAGGTGACATGAGAGTGGCACAGGTGACACTGCCAGTGCCACCAGGAAGGTGACATGAGAGTGGCACAGGTGACACTGCCAGGACCACAGGGACCACATGAGAGTGGCACAGGTGACACTGCCAGTGCCACCAAGGGCCACATGAGAGTGGCACAGGTGACACTGCCAGTGCCACCAAGGACCACATGAGAGTGGCACAGGTTGACACTGCCAGTGCCACCAGGAATGGGACTTGCAAGTGGCACTGTCAATGCCACCAGGAAGGTGACATGAGAGTGGCACAGGTGACACTGCCAGTGTCACCAGGAAGGTGACATGAGAGTGGCACAGGTGACACTGCCAGGACCACAGGGACCACATGAGAGTGGCACAGGTGACACTGCCAGTGCCACCAAGGGCCACATGAGAGTGGCACAGGTTGACACTGCCAGTGCCACCAGGAATGGGACTTGCAAGTGGCACTGTCAATGCCACCAGGAAGGTGACATGAGAGTGGCACAGGTGACACTGCCAGTGCCACCAGGAAGGTGACATCAGAGTGACACAGGTGACACTGCCAGGACCACAGGGACCACATGAGAGTGGCACAGGTGACACTGCCAGTGCCACCAGGAATGGGACTTGCAAGTGGCACTGTCAATGCCACCAGGAAGGTGACATGAGAGTGGCACAGGTGACACCGCCAGTGCCACCAGAAGAGGCAGCGTGACCACCGCGAGCCCGGCGCCCGCTCTGCTGGCCGCGGGGGCCGGCCCAGGGGACGGGGGTGGCCTCACCTTGCACGGTGACGATGACCTCGTGCACGGCCACCGTGTTCTTCTTGACGCGGCACTGGTAGGTGCCGGTGTCGCTCTCCTGCAGGTCGGCCACGCGGATGGAGGCGTCGCGCTGGCCCGGGTCCGTCTGCACGAAGGCCACGCGGTCCTGCAGCCCCGAGCCGCTGCCGTAGTTCACGTGGTGGTCGTGGTAGGACAGGAACTGGGCACAAAGGGAATGGGGTCAGGGTTTGGGTTGAGTTGGGTTTGATCGGGGTTTGGGGTGGATGGGGTTTGGGTTGGGTTTGGGTTTGATCGGGTTTGGGGTGGATGGGGTTTGGGTTGGTTTGGGTTTGATCGGGTTTGGGTGGATGGGGTTTGGGTTGAGTTGGGTTTGATCAGGGTTTGGGGTGGATGGGGTTTGGGTTGGTTGGGTTTGATCGGGGTTTGGGGTGGATGGGGTTTGGGTTGGGTTGGGTTTGATCAGGTTTGGGGTGGATGGGGTTTGGGTTGAGTTGGGTTTGATCGGGGTTTGGGGTGGATGGGGTTTGGGTTGGGTTTGGTTTGATCGGGTTTGGGGTGGATGGGGTTTGGGTTGAGTTGGGTTTGATCAGGGTTTGGGGTGGATGGGGTTTGGGTTGAGTTGGGTTTGATCAGGGTTTGGGGTGGATGGGGTTTGGGTTGGTTTGGGTTTGATCGGGTTTGGGGTGGATGGGGTTTGGGTTGAGTTGGGTTTGATCAGGGTTTGGGTGGATGGGGTTTGGGTTGGGTTGGGTTTGATCAGGGTTTGGGTGGATGGTTTGGGTTGAGTTGGGTTTGATGGTTTGGGGTGGTGGGGTTTGGATTGGGGGTTGATGGAGTTTGGGTGGTGGGGTTTGGGTTGGGTTGGTTTGATCAGGTTTGGGGTGGTGTGGTTGGGGGTGGGTTAGAATTGGGGTTGGGTGGGTTTGGTTGGGTTTGGGGTGTTTGGTGGGGTTGGTTGGTTGGTTTGGTTGGGGTTTGGGTTGGGTTTGATCAGGGTTTGGGTTGGAGTTTGGTTTGGTTGGGGTTTGGGTTGGGGTTTGATCTAGGGTTTGGGTTGGAGTTTGGTTTGGTTGGGGTTTGGGTTGGGTTTGATCAGGGTTTGGGTTGGATTTGGTTGGTTGGGTTGGGTTGGTTTGATAGGTTTGGGTTGGGTTTGATTTGGGTTTGGGTTTGGTGTTTGGGTTTGGTTTGGGGGTTGGGTTGGGTTGATGGGTTGGTTGGGTGTTGGGTGGTGGTTGATGGGTTATGTTGGTTGGGTTGGATTGGGGTTGGTTGGAGTTTGGTTGGTTGGGGTTTGGGTTGGGTTTGTAGGGTTTGGGTTGGATTGGTTGGTTGGTTTGGGTTTGGGGTTGGGTTTGATTAGGGTTTGGGTGGTTTGGGTTAGAATTTGGTTTGGTTGGGGTTTGGTTTGGTTTGGATCGGGTTTGGTTGGGGTGTTGGTGGTTTGGGTTGGGTTGGGTTGGTTGTGGGTTTGGGTTTGGGGTTGGGTTTGATTAGGGTTTGGGTTGGGTTTGGATTGGGGGTTGGGTTAGAATTTGGTTTGGTTTGGGTTGGGTTGGGGTTTGGGTTAGAATTTGGTTTGGTTGGGTTTGGGTTTGGTTGGTTAGAGTTAGGGTTTGGGTTGGGTTAGGGTTGGGGTTTGGGTTGGGTTGGTTAGGATATGAATTTGGGTTGGATGTGGGTTAGGGTTGGGTTAATGTTGGGTGGGCTGGGTTAGGGTTTGTTGTGGTTTGGGATGTGGTGAGGGTGGGGTTTGGGGTTAGAGGTTGGTTGGGTTTGGTTTGGGGTTGGGTTGGGTTAGGTCAGGGTTGGTTGGGGTTGGGGGTGTGGTTAGGCTGGGGTTTGGGGTTATAGTTTGGTTTGGGTTTGATGTTGGTGGGTTGGGTTAGGTTAGGGTTAAGGTTGGTTGGGGGTGTGGTTAGATTGGGGTTTGGGGTTACAGTTTGGTTTGGTTTGGGGTTGGGTTAGGTTAGGGTTAAGGTTGGTTGGGGGTGTGGTTAGATTGGGGTTTGGGGTTACAGTTTGGTTTGGTTTGGGGTTGGGTTGATGTTGGTTGGGTTAGGTTAGGGTTAAGGTTGGTTGGGGTGTGGTTAGATTGGGGTTTGGGTTACAGTTTGGGTTGGGTTGGGTTGGGTTAGGTCAGGGTTGGTTGGGGTTGGGGGTGTGGTTAGGCTGGGGTTTGGGGTTACAGTTTGGTTTGGTTTGGGGTTGGGTTAGGTTAGGGTTAAGGTTGGTTGGGGGTGTGGTTAGATTGGGGTTTGGGGTTACAGTTTGGGTTGGTTGGTTGGGTTAGGCAGGGTTGGTTGGGGTTGGGGTGTGGTTAGTTGGGGTTGGGTTACAGATTTGGTTGGTTTGGGGTTGGTTAAGTTGGTTGGGTTGGGTTAGGTTAGGGTTAAGGTTGGTTGGGGGTGTGGTTAGATTGGGGTTTGGGGTTATAGTTTGGTTTGGTTTGGGTTTCAGCTGGGCTTTGGGTTAGGTTAATTGAGGGTTGGTGTTAGGGTCAGTTTAAGGCTGGCTTTGGGTTCAGATTCAGCTGGTTTGGGGTCCTGGCCCCAGTGGGGTTTCTGGGGGCAGGGGGAGCTCAGCCATGGCCTTGGCCTCTCCCTGCTCCTGCCTCCCTGTCCTGCTGCTTCCCTGCCCTCCTTGTCCCTCTCTGTCCCTGCCTGCTCCTTGCCTGTCCCCTCTGTCCTTGCCTGTCCCTATTTTCTCCTGCCAGTCCCTGTTTCACCCTGCCTGTCCCTGTCCCTGATTTTCCTGCCAGTCCCTAATTTTCCTGCCTGTCCCTGATTTTCCTGCCTGTCCCTGTTTCCCCCTGCCTGTCCCTGATTGTCCTGCCTGTCCCTGATTTTCCTGCCAGTCCCTGATTGTCCTGCCAGTCCCTGATTTTCCTGCCTGTTCCTGTTTCCCCCTGCCTGTCCCTGATTTTCCTGCCAGTCCCTGATTTTCCTGCCTGTTCCTGTTTCCCCCTGCCTGTCCCTGATTTTCCTGCCAGTCCCTGATTTTCCTGCCTGTCCCTGTTTCCCCCTGCCTGTCCCTGATTTTCCTGCCAGTCCCTGATTTTCCTACCTGTTCCTGTTTCCCCCTGCCTGTCCCTGATTTTCCTGCCAGTCCCTGATTTTCCTACCTGTTCCTGTTTCCCCCTGCCTGTCCCTGATTGTCCTGCCTCTCTCTGCCTCCTTGTCTGGGCTCCAGCCCAGTCCAGCCTGGTCCTTCCCAGCCTGGCACTCCCTGTCCCTGTCCTTGCCTGTCCTTCCTGTCCCAGCCTGGCACTCCCAGACGCTGCCAGGCCCTGCCTGTCCCTGTTTTTTCCCTGACTAAACCTGTCTGTACCTGTCCTCCCTGTCCCTATTTTCCCTGCCTGTCCCTGCCTAAACCTGTCTGTACCTGTCCCTATTTTCCTGCCTGTCCTGCCTGTCCCTGTCCTGCCTGTCCCTGCCTCCTCACCTGGGCTCCAGCCCAGCCCAGCCTGGCACTCCCAGTCCCTGCCAGTCCCAGCCTGGCACTCCCAGACGCTCCAGCCCTTCCCAGTCCCTGCCTGTCCCTGCCTGTCCCTCTGGCCTGGCCGGTCCCTCCCTGCCCTGCCTGTCCAGCCAGCTCAGCCGGGTTCCATTTGATCCCAGCCCAGCCCAGCCTGTCCTGCTTCATCCTTCCAGGCCCTGCCTGTCCCTCCCTGCCCTGTCCTGCCTGTCCCTGCCTGTCCCTGCCTGTCCAGCCTGCTCAGCTGGCTCCCATCCCATCCCATGGATCCCATCTCGTGGATCCCATCCCAGTCTGTCCTGCTTCATCTTTCCAGACCCTGCCTGGTCAGACCTTCCCTGTCCTGCCTGTCCTGTCTGTCCATCCCTGTGTGTCCTGTCCATCCCTGTCTCTCCATCCCTGCCCAGAACTTCCAGACTCTGCCTGGATCCTTCCCTGCCCTTCCCAACCTTCCCTGTCCCTGTCTGTCCTGTCTGTCCCTCTCTGTCCTCTCTGTCTCTCAGTCTTTGTCTGCCCATCCCTGTCCATCCCTGTCCCTCTCTGTCCTGTCTGTCCATCCCTGTCCTCCCTGTCCTCCCTGTCCTCTCTGTCCCATCCCTGTCCATCCCTGTCCTCCCTGTCCTCTCTGTCCTCCCTGTCCATCCCTGTCCTCTCTGTCCATCCCTGTCCATCCCTGTCCTTCTGTCCCCTCTGTCCATCCCTGTCCTTCCTGTCCCTCTCTGTCCATCCCTGTCCTCCCTGTCCTTCTGTCCATCCCTGTCCATCCCTGTCCTGCTGTCCCTTTCTGTCCATCCCTGTCCATCCCTGTCCTCTCTGTCCATCCTGTCCATCCCTGTCCTGTCCTGTCCTTCTGTCCATCCCTGTCCATCCCTGTCCTCTCTGTCCATCCCTGTCCTCTCCCTGTCCTGTCTGTCCTTTCTGTCCATCCCTGTCCCTCTCTGTCCATCCCTGTCCATTCCCTGTCCTCCTCTGTCCCCCCGCCTCCCTGCCCCTCCCCATCCCTGTCCCACCACGTCCTTCGTCCCTCTCTGTCCATCCCTGTCCTCCCTGTCCCTCCCTGTGCCTGTGGTCCCTGTCCAGTCTGTCCATCCCTGTCCTCCCTGTCCCTCCCCGTCCCTCCCTCTCCTGCCGATCTCCACCTGCCCCCTCCTGCCCCCCCACCCCCCGACCCCTCCCCAGCCTGCCCGAGCCCCTCACCACGTTCTCGGGCCGGGTCTCTCGGGCGTGATCTGGATCCACTCGATCCCCACGCCCTGGGGGCCGTGGTCCTCGGGCTCCAGCACGTAGGGACAGCCCAGCTTCACCGAGTCGCCCTTGGCCAGGTACAGAACCTCGCGGCCCTGCCCGTTGATCCTGACGGCTGCCAGGAGAGCTGGGCACAGGAGGCACCGTCACCCCCGAGGTGGCACCTGGATTCCCCCGAGGTGGCACCTGGAGCCCCCCGAGGTGGCACCTGGAGACCCCCCAGGTGGCACCTGGAGCCCCCCGAGGTGGCACCTGGAGCCCCCGAGGTGGCACCTGGATTCCCCGAGTGGCACCTGGATTCCCCTGAGATGGCACCTGGAGCCCCCCGAGGTGGCACCTGGATTCCCCCGAGGTGGCACCTGGAGACCCCCCAGGTGGCACCTGGATTCCCCCGAGGTGCACCTGGAGCCCCCCGAGGTGGCACCTGGAGCCCCCCGAGGTGGCACCTGGAGACCCCCCAGGTGGCACCTGGAGACCCCCGAGATGGCGCCTGGAGACCCCCGAGATGGCACACCTGGATTCCCCCGAGATGGCACCTGGAGCCCCCGAGGTGGCACCTGGAGCCCCCCGAGGTGGCACCTGGAGCCCCCCGAGGTGGCACCTGGAGCCTCCCGAGGTGGCACCTGGACACCCCGAGGTGGCACCTGGATCCCCCGAGGTTGGCACCTGGATCCCCCGAGGTGGCACCTGGAACACCCGAGGTGGCACCTGGAGCCCCCGAGATGGCACCTGAGACCCCCCAGGTGGCACCTGGAGCCCCCCGAGGTGCACCTGGATCCCCCGAGGTGGCACCTGCAGCCCCCCGATGTGGCACCTGGATCCCCCGAGCCCTCACCTGCAGCACAGGGAGCCACAGCACTCCAAACCTGTGCCCTGACTCACCTGACCCCACACCTGGAGCACAGGGACCCCAAACCTGTGCCCTGACACGCCTTGAACCCACACCTGCAGCACAGAGACCCCACACCTGTGCCCTGGCACACCTTGAACCCCACACCTGCAGCACAGGGACCTCACACCTGTGCCCTGGCACACCTGACCCTCACCTGCAGCACAGGGACCTCACACCTGTGCCCTGGCACACCTTGAACCCCACACCTGCAGCACAGGGACCCCACACCTGTCCCCTGGCACACCTTGAACCCCACACCTGCAGCACAGGGACCTCACACCTGTGCCCTGGACACCCTGGGGCTACTCAGCAAGGGACCCACAACCTGTGCCCTGCACACCTTGAACCCCACACCTGGAGCCCCCAAACTGTGGGGAGCAGGAACAGGCAGAGGATCCGCAGAACCCAAACCTGGTCCCGACCACACCTTGAACCCCACACCTGCAGTTTCCTGCCCGCAGAGTGCACGGTCCCCCAAATCGTGTCTTCACACCTGGCAGCCCCCAAACCCCCACACTGCAGCCCCAAAGACCCCGAAACTGGAGCCCCGAAACCTCCACACCTGCAGCCCTAAAATCGCCGCACCTGCAGCCCCAAAACCCTCACACTTGGAAGGTCGACAATCCCCGCACCTGCAGCCCCCAAAACATCACACCTGGCAGCCCCAAAGACGCCACACCTATAGCCCCCTGACCCCGCACCTGCAGCCCTAAAAGCCCCACACCTGCAGCCCCAAAACCACCACGCCCGCAGCCCCCAAAATCCCACACCTGGCAGCTCGAAAATCCCCGCACCTGGCAGCTCCCCGACCTCACACCTGCACCCCAAACCCCACACCTGCGCCCCCAAACCCCCACACCTGCGCCCCCAAACCCCGCACCTGCAGCCCCGAAGACGCCACACCTGCAGCCCGAAAGCCCCGCACCTGCAGCCCCCAAATCCCCGCACCTGCAGCCCCAAAATCTCCACACCTGCAGCCCCCAAACCCCCACACCTCGCCCCCCCGCGGGTCGCCCCCCCAAAGTCGGGGATGTCCCGGGAGGGTCGCGGCGCGCTCGGCGCTGTCACCCCCGGCAGCCCCGGGACACACCGGGCTCGGTGCCGCCTGCCCTGCGCCCCGACCTCGGAGCATCCCCGGGATCCCCGCCGGTCTCGAAATATCCCCGGGATCCCCACGGGATCCCCCCGGGATCGCCCCGACTCTCGCAGCATTCCCCCGCGATCCCTCCGGCGCTCGCAGCATCCCCGGGATCCCCCCGGCGCTCGCAGCATCCCCGGGATCCCCCCGGGATCGCCCCGACTCTCGCAGCATTCCCCCGCGATCCCTCCGGCGCTCGCAGCATCCCCGGGATCCCCGCTGGACTCGGAATATCCCCGGAATCCCTCCGGGATCCCCCCATGGCGTTCGGAGCATCCCCGGGATCCCCCCCGCGATCATCCTGAGCCTCGCAGCATTCCCCCGCGATCTTCTCGGCGCTCGCAGCATCCCCCGGATTCCCCCCGGAATCCTCCCCGCGATCCCTCTGGCGCTCGGTGCATCCCCAGGATCCCCCCGCGATCCCCCCGAACCTCGGATGCTCCCCGCGATCTTCCCGGCGCTCGTAGCATCCCCGCGATCCCCCCCGCGATCCCCGGAGCGTCCCTGGGATCCCTCAGGTGCTCACAGAATCCCCCAGATCCCCTCCGCGATCCCCCCGGCGCTCGGAGCATCCCCGGGATGCCCCCCGCGATTCCCGGAGCATCCCCGCGATCCCCCCGGCGCTCGGAGCATCCCCGGGATGCCCCCCGCGATCCCCGGAGCATCCCCGCGATCCCCCCGGCGCTCGGAGCATCCCCGGGATGCCCCCCGCGATCCCCGGAGCATCCCCGCGATCCCCCCGGCGCTCGGAGCATCCCCGGGATGCCCCCCGCGATTCCCGGAGCATCCCCGCGATCCCCCCGGCGCTCGGAGCATCCCCGGGATGCCCCCCGCGATCCCCGGAGCATCCCCGCGATCCCCCCGGAGCTCGGAGCATCCCCGGGATGCCCCCCGCGATCCCCCCCGCGATCCCCGGAGCATCCCCGCGATCCCCCCGGCGCTCGGAGCATCCCCGGGATGCCCCCCGGGATGCCCCCCGCGATCCCCGGAGCATCCCCGCGATCCCCCCGGCGCTCGGAGCATCCCCGGGATGCCCCCCGCGATCCCCCCCGCGATTCCCGGAGCATCCCCGCGATCCCCCCGGTGCTCGGAGCATCCCCGGGATGCCCCCCGGGATGCCCCCCGCGATCCCCCCGGTGCTCGCAGCATCCCCCGATCCCCCCCGCGATCCCCGCGGGATCCGCCACAGCCCGGCCCCGGGATCCTACCTGGCAGGACCCCGAGGAGCAGGAGCAGGCTGGCGCCGTGCCCTGCCATGGCGGACGAGGAGGAGGAGGAGGAGGAGGAGGAGGAGGAGACGCAGAAGGCTCCGAGGCTCCGAGGGCTCCCGGCCCGTGCGGGGCCCTTTTAGGCGCTGGGCCGGGGCCGCTCCTCCCCGTGGGGCGGATTCCTGCGGGATGAGTGAGTGGCTCCGAGCTGTGCGTGGCTGCCGCCCTGCTCCGCTCGTACCCCCTAATTAGACAGCGCCCGGCCCGCCGGACCCCGGCCGGACACGGCGGGGACAGCGGGACAGCGGGGGGACACGGGGGGACATGGGGGGACACGGGGGGACACGGGGGGACACGGGGGGACAGCGGGGACAGCGGGGGGACACGGGGGGACAGTGGGGATAGTGGGGACAGCGGGGGGACACGGGGGGACAGTGGGGACAGCGGGGGGACACGGGGGGACAGCGGGGACAGCGGGGGGACACGGGGGACAGTGGGGACAGCGGGGGGACACGGGGGACAGTGGGGACAGCGGGGGGACACGGGGGGACAGCGGGGACAGCGGGGGGACACGGGGGGACAGCGGGGACAGTGGGGACACGGGGGGACAGCGGGGACAGCGGGGGGACACGGGGGGACAGCGGGGACAGTGGGGACACGGGGGGACAGCGGGGACAGCGGGGGACACGGGGGGACAGTGGGGGACACGGGAGGACACGGGGGGACACGGGGGACAGAGGGGACAGCGGGGACAGAGAGGACAGCGGGGACAGCGGGGGGACAGAGGGGACAGTGGGGACAGTGGGGACACAGCGGGGACAGCCCGGGGACAGTGGAGACAGTGGGGGGAACAGCGGGGGGACAGTGGGGACACAGCGGGGGACAGAGGGGACAGCGGGGGTGGCCATGAGGGGACAGAGGCACAAAGCCTCTGCGGGGACAGCCGGCAGAGCCGCGGAGCCCCGAAGGGTTCTGGGCTCGGAGAGGCACTCGGAGGCTCCAAGGTGTGGTCGGAGCGGCCCCTGGGCACGGCGTGGGCACCGAGGAACGCACCGAGCCCACGGGCCACGGCACGGGGACAGGGACAGGGACAGGGACAGGGAGACAAAAGTTCATGGAAATGTTGGGGACAGGACACAGCAAGGATGGAGGAGCTGGGACAGTGGATGGAACCCTTGGGGACAGGGACATGGCAGGGATGGAGGAGCTGGGACAGTGGATGGAACCCTTGGGGACAGGGACATGGCAGGGATGTGGAGGAGCTGGGACAGTGGATGGAACCCTTGGGGACAGGGACATGGCAGGGATGGAGGAGCTGGGACAGTGGATGGAACCCTTGGGGACAGGGACATGGCAGGGATGTGGCAGGGATGGAGGAACTGGGACAGGATGGATGGAGGAGCTGGGAGAGGGAGAGAAAAGTTCATGGAACTGTTGGGGACAGGGACACTGGCAGGGGACAGAGGAACTGGGACAGGGACAGATGGAGCAATTGGGATGGGGACGTGGCAGGGGACAGAGGAGCTGGGACAGGGACATGGCAGGGATGGAGGAGCTGGGATGGTGACACACGGCAGTGGATGGAACCCCTGGGGACAGGGACGTGGCAGGGGTGGAGGGGCTGGGCCAGGGTGGATGGAGGAGCTGGACAGAGCCATGGTGGTGGATGGAAATTTTGGGGACAGGGAGGTGGCAGCAGGTGCAGGAGATGGGACAGGGACACGGAATGGATGGAGGAGCTGGGACAGGGACATGGGAGTGGATCAAGAGCTGGGACAGGGACATGGCAGGGATGGAGGAGCTGGGATGGTGACACATGGCAGTGGATGGAACCCCTGGGGACAGGGACGTGGCAGGGATGGAGGAACTGGGACAGGGACACACAATATTTTGGATGGAACTGTTTGAGACAGGGATGGAGGAGCTGGGACAGGGACACAGGAATGGATGGAGGAGCTGGGGCAGGGACATGGAGACATGGACACCATGAACTCGGGGACATGGGGACATGGACACACCCAACGCTGTCACCCATGGACCACTGTGTCCTCCCCACAGCCAGAGACCCCAACACCCCGAGTGTCCCCAGGGTCCCAGTGCCCATATGGGACCGGTGTCCCTGTCCCCGTCCCGGGCTGTGACCCCCCCAAGTGACAGTGACCCCAGCCCAGTGTGTGACCCCCCCTCTTGGAGCTGTGACCCCTTTTCTTCCTGTCACCCCATCCCCGTGCTGAGCACCCCTCAGTGTTGTGTCCCCACCCTGTGCCGTGTCCCCTCTCAGCCATGTCCCCACTCCATGCCGTGTCCACGCACAGTCCCCTCTCCCCTCTCAGTCCCATTTTCCCTCTCCATGTCCCCTCTCAGTCCCCTGTCCCTCTCCCTGTCCTCTCAGTCCCCTGTCCCCTCTGTCCCCTGTCCCGTGTCTGTGCCCACCCGGCTCTGTCCCGGGGCCGCTCTGTCTGTCTCTCTGTGTCTCTCCCTCTCTCTGTCTCTCCCACCCTCTCCCTCTCCCTCTCCCTCTCCCTCTCCGTCTCTGTCCCGGGCCGCTCTCTCTCTCTCTCTGTCTCTCTCTGTCTCTCTCTCTCTCCTGTCTCTCTCTGTCTCTCTCTCTCTCTGTCTCTCTCTGTCTCTCTCTGTCTCTCTCTCTCTCTGTCTCTCTCTCTGTCTCTCTCCCCGTCTCCCTCTCTTTCTTCCTCTCCCTCTCTTTCTTTCTCCTCTTTCTTTCTCTGTGTTTCTCTCTGTCTCTCTCCCTCTCCTCTCTCCCTCTCCCTCCCTCTCCCTGTCTCTGCCCCGGGGCCGCTCTCTGTCTGTCTGTCTGTCTGTCTCTCTCTCTCTCCTCTTTCTCCCTCTCTCTCTCTGTCTCTCTCTGTCTCTCTCTTTCCCTCTCCCTCTCTCCCTCTCCCTCCCTCTCCCTGTCTCTGTCCCGGGGCCGCTCTCTCTCTCTCTCTCTCTCTCTCTTTTCTCTCTCTCCCTCTCCTCTCTCCTCTCTCCCTCCCTCTCCGTCTCTGTCCCGGGGCCGCTCTCTGTCTGTCTGTTTGTCTGTCTGTCTCTCTCTCTTTCTCCCTCTCTCTCTCTGTGTCTCTCTCTGTTTCTCTCTCCTCCCTCTCCTCTCTCTCTCTCTCCTCTCTCTCTCCCTTCTCTGCCCCTGCCGCTCTCTGTCCTCTCTCTCTCTCTCCGTGCTCTCTCTGTTTCTCTCTCTCCCTCTCCTCTCTCCTCTCTCCCTCTCCTCTCCTCTCTCCCTGTCTCTGTCCCGGGGCCGCTCTCTCTCTCTCTCTGTTTCTCTCTCTCCTCTCTCCTCTCTCCTCTCTCCTCTCCTCTCCCTCTCCCTGTCTCTGTCCCGGGGCCGCTCTCCTCTCTCGTCTCTCTCTCCTCTGTGTCTCTCTCTGTTTCTCTCTCTCCCTCTCCTCTCTCCTCTCTCCTCTCCTCTCCCTCTCCCTGTCTCTGTCCCGGGGCCGCTCTCTTCTCTCTCTCTCTCTGTGTCTCTCTCTGTTTCTCTCTCTCCTCTCCTCTCTCCTCTCTCCTCTCTCCTCTCCTCTCCTCTCCCTTCTCTGTCCCGGGGCCGCTCTCTGTCTCTCTCTCTCTCTGTGTCTCTCTCTGTTTCTCTCTCTCCTCTCTCCTCTCTCCTCTCTCCTCTCCCTCTCCCTGTCTCTGCCCCGGGGCCGCTCTCTGTCTCTCTGTCTCTCTCTCTCTCTGTGTCTCTCTCTGTTCTCTCTCTCCCTCTCCTCCTCCTCTCTCCTCTCCTCTCCCTCTCCCTGTCTCTGTCCCGGGGCCGCTCTCTGTCTCTCTTCTCGTCTCTCTCTCTCTCTCTCTCTGTGTCTCTCTCTGTTCTCTTCCCTCTCCTCCCCTCTCCCTCTCCTCTCCCTCTCCCTGTCTCTGTCCCGGGGCCGTCTCTGTCTCTCTCTCTCTCTCTCTGTGTCTCTCTCTGTTCTCTCTCTCCTCTCCTCCTCCCTCCCTCTCTCTCCCTCTCCCTGATCTCTGCCCGGGGCCGCTCTCTGTCCTCCTCATCTCTCTGTCGCTCTTCTGTTATCTCTCTCTCCCTGCGCCTCTCCTTATCCGTCCTCTCCCCTCCCTGTTCTGCCCGGGCCGTCCGGGCTGCCCGAGCCGGCTCACCGCTGTCCCGGCGGGCCGACCCGCGCCCGGCCGGAGCTGTCCATCCCGCGGCAGCCCGCCCGCTACTCCGTGCGGCTCGCTGCGAGCCGCCTCTCCGCGCACCGCCGCCGGGGGCGGCTCGGGGGCACGGACCGGCAGCGGCCAGCGCCGGGCGGGGGGCTCTGGACCGCTCGGGGGCTTTGGACATCTCAGGGGGGCTTTGGAGCGCTCGGGGGGCTTTGGAGCGCTCGGGGGCTTTGGAGCACTCGGGGGGCTTTGGACATCTCAGGGGGCTTTGGAGCACTCGGGGGCTTTGAGCGCTCGGGGGGCTCTGGACATCTCAGGGGGCTTTGGACATCTCAGGGGGGCTCTGGACCGCTCGGGGGGCTTTGGAGCGCTCGGGGGCTTTGGACATCTCAGGGGGCTTTGGAGCGCTCGGGGGGCTTGGACATCTCAGGGGGCTTTGGACATCTCGGGGGCTTTGGAGCGCTCGGGGCTCTGGACCGTCGGGGGCTTTGGACACTCAGGGGGGCTTTGGAGCGCTCGGGGGGCTTTGGAGCGCTCGGGGGGCTTTGGAGCACTCGGGGGCTTTGGACATCTCAGGGGGGCTTTGGAGCACTCGGGGGCTTGACATCTCAGGGGGGCTTTGGATATCTCAGGGGGGCTTTGGACATCTCAGGGGGCTTTGGAGCGCTCGGGTCGGTTCTGGACCCCTCGGGGCTGGGCCAAGCTCAGAGTGACCGAGGGTGACACGGCCGGAGCGTGGCCATGGCGGGGTGGACACTGGGATGGACACTGGGATGGAAAATGGACAGTGGGGGATGGGAATGGGGATGGGAAATAGGATATGGACACTGGATGGACACGGGGATGGACACGGGAATGGACACAGGAATGGACACAGGGGATGGACACAGGGATGGACACTGGGATGGACACTGGGGATGGACACTGAGGGTGACACAGGGATGGACACGGGATGGACACGGGATGGACACTGGATGGACACGGGGATGGGACACTGGGATGGACACAGGGATGGACACTGGGATGGACACTGGATGGACACTGGGATGGACACTGGGATGGACACTGGGATGGACACAGGGGATGGACACGGGATGGACACGGGGATGGACACTGAGGTGAGGTGACACAGGGATGGACACGGGATGGACACTGGGATGGACACTGGTATGGACACGGGATGGACACAACACGGGATGGACACAGGGGATGGACACGGGATGGACACGGGATGGACACTGGGATGGACACTGGGATGGACACTGAGGGTGACACAGGGATGGACACGGGATGGACACTGGGATGGACACGGGGATGGACACTGGGATGGACACTGAGGGTGACACGGGCATGGACACTGGGATGGACACCGGGATGGACACGGGATGGACACTGGGATGGACACTGGGATGGACACAGGGATTGGACACGGGATGGACACGGGGATGGACACTGGGATGGACACCGCGTTGGACACGGGGATGGACACGGGGATGGACACTGGGATGGACACGGGATGGACACTGAGGGTGACACAGGGATGGACACGGGGATGGACACCGGGATGGACACTGGGATGGACACTGGGATGGACACAGGGATGGACACGGGATGGACACGGGGATGGACACGGGGATGGACACAGGGGATGGACACAGGGATGGACACGGGATGGACACAGGAATGGACACTGAGATGGACACGGGGATGGACACGGGGATGGACACTGGGATGGACACGGGATGGACACGGGGATGGACACTGGGATGGACACAGGGATGGACACAGGGGATGGACACAGGGATGGACACTGGGATGGACACTGGGATGGACACTGGGATGGACACTGGGATGGACACTGGGGCTGGCACAGATCACCGCGGTAGGGGTGGCACTGCGTGCTGGCGCTGGTGACAGTGCCCTGCCTGTCCCGGAGAGCTCGCTGGCCTCGGGGTTCCTCAGGGCGGGGGCTGAGGTGACAGAGCTGTCCCCATGGGTCACCGCGGGTCACACCGAGCTGCAGCTGCGGGGGACAAGGGACAGCGAGGCCACGGCCTGGCTCTGACCCCGCACTGTCCCTGTGCTGTCCCTGCACTGTCCCCGTGCTGTCCCTGTGCTGTCCCCTGTCCCTGCTCTGTCCCTGCTCTGTCCCCGCTCTGTCCCCTGGCCCGGCTCTGTCCCCACTCTGTCCCTGCATTGTTCCTGTGCTGTCCCCTCACTGTCCCCGCTCTGTCCCTGCTTTGTCCCCTGTCCCTGTCCCCTGGCCCGGCTCGGTCCCTGCTCTGTCCCTCCTCTGTCCCTGTCCCCTGTTCCCTCCCCTCTCCCCGTCTTTGTCCCTGCCCCCTTTCCCTGTCCCTCTCCCTGTCCTTGTCCCCTCTCCCATCCCTCTCCCCATCCCTGTCCCTGTCCCCATCCCTGTCCCCATCCCTGTCTCTGTCCCCTGTCCCCATCCTGTCCCCATCCCTGTCTCTGTCCCCTGTCCCCATCCCTGTCCCATCCCTGTCTCTGTCCCCTGTTCCCATCCCTGTCCCCATCCCTGTCCCCTCTCTCTGTCCCTCTCCCCTGTCCCCTGTCCCCTGTCCCCTGTCCCCTGTTCCCTGTTCCCTGTTCCCTGTTCCCTGTTCCCTGTTCCCTGTTCCTCCCCTCTCCCCGTCTTTGTCCCTGTCCCCATCCCTGTCCCTGTCCCCTGTCCCCATCCCTGTCCCTCTCCCTGTCCCCTATTCCTGGAGGGAGAACCAGAAAAACAAACAAAAAACTAAACCAAAAACAATCATCGTTTAATCAAACCCACGTTTTGGTTAACAAGGGGTTAAAAACGTGGGTTAAAATGGGTTTAAAACAGGGATTAAAATGTGGGTAAAAATGGGTTAAAAATGCATAAAAATGCGCGAAAACTTGGGTAAAATGGGATAAAAACGAGGATAAACATGGGTGAAAAACGTGGGTGAAAACGTGGTAGAATATGGGTTAAAAACGTGGATAAAAATGGGTTTAAAAATGGATAAAAATGGGTTAAAATGGAATAAAATGGGTTAAAATGCAGATAAAAATGGATTAAAATATGGGGGGAAATGGGTTAAAAACATGGACAAAAAATGGGTTTAAAATGGATAAAAATGGGTTGACACCAGAGCCAGCAGAGCCACCTGGGCACACCTGGCACAGGGACAGTGCCAGGGTCACCAGGGTGGCACAGGGACAATGCCAGGGCCACACCTGGCACACCTGGGGTGACACCAGTGCCACCTGGATGGAACAGGGACAGTGCCAGGGTCACCTGGATGGGCTGGGGACACTGCCAGGGTCACCTGGGTGGCACAGGGACACTGCCAGGGCCACACCTGGCACACCTGGGGTGACACCAGTGCCACCTGGATGGCGGAGGGACAGTGCCAGGGTCACCTGGATGGCACGGGACAGTGCCAGGGTCACCTGGATGGCACAGGGACAGTGCCAGGGTCACCTAGATGGGCTGGGGACAGTGCCAGAGCCACCTGGATGGCACAGGGACACTTCCAGGGCCACACCTGGCACACCTGGGGTGACACCAGTGCCACCTGGATGGCGGAGGGACAGTGCCAGGGTCACCTGGATGGGCTGGGGACAGTGCCAGGGTCACCTGGATGGCAGAGGGACAGTGCCAGGCCACCTGGCACACCTGGGGTGACACCAGTGCCACCTGGCTGGCACAGGGACAGTGCCAGGGTCACCTGGATGGCAGAGGGACCGTGCCAGGGTCACCTGGATGGGCTGGGGACAGTGCCAGGGCCACCTGGATGTCACAGAGACACTTCCAGGGCCACACCTGGCACACCTGGGGTGACACCAGTGCCACCTGGATGGCCGAGGGACAGTGCCAGGGTCACCTGGCTGGCACAGGGACACTGCCAGGGTCACCTGGATGGGCTGGGGACAGTGCCAGGGTCACCTGGATGGCAGAGGGACCGTGCCAGGTCACCTGGATGGCACGGGGACAGTGCCTGGGTCACCTGGATGGGCTGGGGACAGTGCCAGGGTCACCTGGCTGGCACGGGACAGTGCCAGGGTCACCTGGATGGCACGGGGACAGTGCCAGGGTCACCTGGATGGGCTGGGGACAGTGCCAGGTCACCTGGCTGGCACAGGGACCCTGCCAGGTCACCTGGATGGGCTGGGGACCGTGCCAGGGTCACCTGGGTGGCACAGGGACCCTGCCAGGGTCACCTGGCTGGCACAGGGACCCTGCCAGGGCCACCTGGATGGGCTGGGACAGTGCCAGGGTCACCTGGCTGGCACAGGGACACTGCCAGGGTCACCTGGATGGGCTGGGGACCCTGCCAGGTCACCTGGATGGCTGGGACAGTGCCAGGGTCACCTGGATGGCACGGGGACAGTGCCAGGGTCACCTGGGTGGCACAGGGACCCTGCCAGGGTCACCTGGATGGGCTGGGACCGTGCCAGGGTCACCTGGGTGGCACAGGGACAGTGCCAGGGTCACCTGGATGGCACGGGACAGTGCCAGGGTCACCTGGGTGGCACAGGGACCCTGCCAGGGTCACCTGGATGGGCTGGGGACAGTGCCAGGGTCACCTGGCTGGCACGGGGACAGTGCCAGGGTCACCTGGGTGGCACAGGGACCCTGCCAGTGTCACCTGGATGGCACAGGGACCCTGCCAGGGTCACCTGGGTGGCACAGGGACCCTGCCAGGGTCACCTGGTGGCACAGGGACCCTGCCAGGGTCACCTGGATGGCACGGGACAGTGCCAGGGTCACCTGGCTGGCACAGGGACCCTGCCAGGGTCACCTGGATGGGCTGGGGACAGTGCCAGGGCCACCTGGATGGGCTGGGGACAGTGCCAGGGTCACCTGGGTGGCACAGGGACAGTGCCAGGGTCACCTGGATGGCAGAGGGACAGTGCCAGGGTCACCTGGGTGGCACAGGGACAGTGCCAGGGTCACCTGGCTGGCACAGGGACACTGCCAGTGTCACCTGGATGGCACAGGGACCCTGCCAGGGTCACCTGGGTGGCACAGGGACCCTGCCAGGGTCACCTGGGTGGCACAGGGACCCTGCCAGGGTCACCTGGATGGCACGGGGACAGTGCCAGGGTCACCTGGGTGGCACAGGGACCCTGCCAGGGTCACCTGGATGGGCTGGGGACAGTGCCAGGGCCACCTGGATGGGCTGGGGACAGTGCCAGGGTCACCTGGCTGGCACAGGGACACTGCCAGGGTCACCTGGATGGGCTGGGGACAGTGCCAGGGTCACCTGGATGGCAGAGGGACCGTGCCAGGGTCACCTGGATGGCACAGGGACACTGCCAGTGTCACCTGGATGGCACAGGGACCCTGCCAGGGTCACCTGGGTGGCACAGGGACCCTGCCAGGGTCACCTGGGTGGCACAGGGACCCTGCCAGGGTCACCTGGATGGCACGGGGACAGTGCCAGGGTCACCTGGGTGGCACAGGGACCCTGCCAGGGTCACCTGGATGGGCTGGGACAGTGCCAGGGCCACCTGGATGGGCGGGGACAGTGCCAGGGTCACCTGGCTGGCACAGGGACACTGCCAGGTCACCTGGATGGGCTGGGGACAGTGCCAGGGTCACCTGGATGGCAGAGGGACCGTGCCAGGGTCACCTGGATGGCACGGGGACAGTGCCAGGGTCACCTGGATGGCTGGGGACAGTGCCAGGGTCACCTGGATGGCAGAGGGACAGTGCCAGGGTCACCTGGATGGGCTGGGGACACTGCCAGGGTCACCTGGCTGGCACAGGGACCGTGCCAGGGTCACCTGGCTGGCACAGGGACCCTGCCAGGGTCACCTGGCTGGCACAGGGACCCTGCCAGGGTCACCTGGTGGCACAGGGACCGTGCCAGGGTCACCTGGGTGGCACAGGGACCCTGCCAGGGTCACCTG
Organism: Sitta carolinensis; assembly: GCA_032173965.1. Taxonomy (NCBI): domain Eukaryota; kingdom Metazoa; phylum Chordata; class Aves; order Passeriformes; family Sittidae; genus Sitta; species Sitta carolinensis. Next base: position 83,841 of record CM063305.1, read on the forward strand.
GATGGCACGGGGACCGTGCCAGTGCCGCCGCCCCCGGTGCCACCCCCGGGCCGCACCCAGACCTCGCCCCACGCAAATTTTGGGGGCAAAATTCCGCTTTTTTCCACTGCGATTTGGGATAAAATCCCCAATTTTTCCCCGAAAATTTTTCCCCCAAAATTTGTCTTTTGGGACAAACCCTCACTTTCCCCCTACCCCGTTTTGAGAAAAAAAAAAAACCAAACAAAAAACACTTTACCCCACTGTGTTCTGAGATAAACCCCTCTTTATTCTACCGAGTTTTGGGATAAAAACCCCGCTTTTCCCTCACTGAGTTTTGGGACAAAATCATGATTTTCCCGCACTGTGTTTTGGGATAAAAATCTGCTTTTCCCCCACTGTTTTTTTTGGGAATAAACCCAATTTTTCCCCCACTATGTTTTGGCATAAAACCCGCTTTTCCCCTCTGTGTTTTGGGACAAAATCCACTTTTTTTTTTTTTTTTTTTTTTTTTTTTTTTTTTTTTTTTTTTTTCCCCGCTGTGTTTTGGGATTAAAAAAGCCGCTTTTCCCCCCACTGTGTTTTGAGGTAAACCCCATTTTTTTTCTGCTGTATTTGAGGACAATACCCCACTTTTCCCCCCTTTATTTCCCCCCACTTTTTCCCCCTTTATTTCCCCCACTTTTCCCCACTCTGTCCCCTGCAGCCTGATTTTCTTAGACCTGAAGTTTCTAAACTCTATTCCTCCTGATGTTTTAATTTAAGAAATCCCGTTCTCACGGCTCGAACACGACCATTTCCATCGGTTTTTTTTTTTGTTTTGTTTTGTTTTTTAACGAATGTTTAATACCTCAGATTCTTCCCACAAAACACATTCCCCCCCCCGATATCTCCCACCCAACGCGAGCCAAGAATCCCATCGCTCTCCTTACCACCAACCTAAACACACACGCAAACTAAATACACGCAACCTAAAAAAAAACCACATAAAAACCATGAAAAAAAAAAATCCGAAAAATAATTAAAAAAAAATCTCACTAACACAAAACAACCCCCCCGCGCCCTGCCCACATTTCAAACCCCATCCACATTTTTCGCGACCCATCCCTGGAACCGCAGCTTCGCCCCGTGCCCGCCGGGGCTGACTCAGGAGCAGCCACGCTCGCCGTGCCCCCGATTCGCGGCCGTAAAAATGCGGATAATGACACGGGGCCGCTGTCCCCCGGGCTTAATGACAGCCGGCGACGCTGGCAGGGGTGGCAGCGGGGCATTCACCCCACGCCGCCGCACTTTGAAGGGTTCGGGGTTCGCCCCTTTGTGTCACGGGCAGCCCGCGGCAGCCGCATCACGGCTGAGGATTCCAGGACGCCGGCTCTAATAAAGGGAATAATGACAGCGGGCAGCCTCTCCAGGGTGTCCCGGGCTGGATTTTCAGGAATTAGCCCGGCACAAACAGTCCGCCGTGGTTGCCGGGGGGATTAAAGGGGGAAAGAAATGAATGGGGAAAGGGTGGGGAAGAAAAAAAAAACATCGGAGGTAGTTTTGGAATTGGAACGGAAAAAAAATGAGTTAGTGATAGAAACTGAGGCAGTGACAAAAAGTGAATCAGTGACAAAAGCTGAGCCAGCCCCAAACCCTGAACCAATCCTAAAAACTGAACCAGTCCTAAAAACCTGAATTGGCTCTAGAAACCTGAACCAGTCCTAAAAACCTGAACCAGTGTCAAAAACTGAACCAGCCCCAAAACCTGAACCGGTGACAAAAACTGAACCAGTGTCAAAAACTGAACCAATCCAAAAAACTGAACCAATCCTAAAAACCTGAACCAGTCCCAAAACCCAAACCAACCACAAAAACCTGAGCCAGCCCCGAAATTGGAACAAGCCCCAAAACCTGAACCAATCCCAAAACCTGAACCAATCCTAAAAACCTGAATCAACCTCAGAAACCTGAGCCAACCCCGAAATTGGAACGAGTCCCTAAACCTGAACCAGTCCCAGTTCGTGGTGGCTGCTGGGGGGATTAAAGGGGAAAAAAATGAATGGGGAAAGGTCAGGAGGTGTGGGGAGGGAAAAAAAAAACATCGGAGATAGTTCTGGAATTGGAACTGAAAAAACTGAGCCAGCGACAGAAACTGAGGCAGTGACAAAAAGTGAATCAGTGACAAAAGCTGAGCCAGCCCCAAACCCTGAACCAATCCTAAAAACTGAACCAGTCCTAAAAACCTGAACCAGTGTCAAAAACTGAACCAGCCCCAAACGAACATGACAAACTGAACCAGTGACAAAAACTGACAACAAACTGACCGTCCTAAAAACTGAATCAACTCAGAACGAGCCATCTGAATTGGAACACCCAAACAGACCATCCAAAACTGAACCAGTCCCAAAAACTGAACCAACCCTAAAAACCTGAACCAACCTCAGAAACCTGAGCCAGCCCCGAAATTGGAACGAGTCACAAAACCTGAACCAGTCCCAAAAATCTGAACCAGTCCCAAAAATCTGAACCAATCCTAAAAATCTGAACCAATCCTAAAAACCTGAACCAGTCCCAAAACCTGAACCAGTCCCAAAACCTGAACCAGTCCCAGTTCGTGGTGGCTGCCAGGGGGGATTAAAGGGGAAAAAAAATGAATGGGGAAAGGTCAGGAGGTGTGGGGAGGGGAAGAAAAAAACATCGGAGGTAGTTCTGGAATTGGAACTGAAAAAACTGAGCCAGTGACAAAAAGTGAATCAGTGACAAAAGCTGAACCAACCATAAAAATCTGAATCAACCTCAGAAACCTGAGGCAGTCCCAAAAGTTGAACTGACCCTAAAAACCTGAGCCAGTCCAGAAATTGGGACCAGCGCCAAAACCTGAATCAGCCCAAAACCCAACCCCAAAATCAGAACCAGCCCTAAAAGTGAACCAATCCCAAGAACTGAACTGACCCTATAAACCGAACCAGCCCTAAAAATTGAACCAGCCCCAAACCTTGAATCAGCCCAAAGCCTGAACCAGCCCTAAAAACTGAACCAGTGACGAATCCTGATTCATCCCAAACCTTGAATCACCCCAAACCCTGAATCACCCCAAACCCTGAGCCAACCCTAAAAACTGAACCAGTGACGAACCCTGAAATGCCCCAAACCCTGAGCCACCCCAAAAACTGAATCACCCCAAAAACTGAACCAGCCCCAAATGCTGAACCAGCCCTAAAACCTGAACCAATCCAAACGCTTCCTGCTCCCAAACCCTGAACCACCCAAAAACTGAATCCCCAAACCCGACCACCCCAAACCTGAATCACCCCAAACCTGAATCACCCCAAACCTGAACCAACCTAAAAACTGACCATGCGAACCTGAAATGCCCCAAACCCTGACCACCCCAAAACTGAATCACCCCAAAAACTGAACACCCCAAACCGAACCAACCCAAACTGAACCACCCAAACCTGAACCCACAAACCCTGAGCCACCCCAAAAAACTGAATCAACCCCAAAAACTGAGACCACCCCAAAACTGAATCACCCCAAAAACTGAACCAACCCTAAAAACTGAACCACCCCAAACCCTGAAAGCCACCCCAAAAACTGAACCACCCCAAAAACTGAACCCAACCCAAAACACCTGAACCCACCCACCAAAAACTGAATCACCCCAAAACACCTGAAACTCACCCCAAACCCTGAACCAACCCCAAACCTGAACCAACCCCAAAAACCCAACCACCCAAACCCTGAACCACCCCAAAAACCTGAATCCCCCAAACCCTGAAATCCCCAAACCCTGACCAACCCCAAACCCGAACCAACCCCAAACCCTGAACCACCTCAAACCCTGAACCACCCCTAAAAACGAAACAACCCAAAAACTGACCACCCAAACCCCGAACCACCCCAAAAGCAGAACCACCCCAAAAGCTGAACCACCCCAAACCCCGACCCACCCCAAACCCCGAACCACCCCAAAAGCTGACCCACCCCAAACCCCGACCCACCCCAAAACCCGACCCACCCCAAAAGCTGAACCCACCCCAAACCCCGAACCACCCCAAACCCCGACCCACCCCAAACCCCGACCACCCCAAAAGCTGACCCACCCCAAACCCCGAACCACCCCAAACCCCGAACCACCCAAACCCCGACCCACCCCAACCCGAACCACCCAAAACCCCGAACCACCCCAAAAGCTGACCCACCCCAAACCCCGACCCACCCCAAAAGCTGACCCACCCCAAACCCCGAACCACCCCAAACCCCGACCCACCCCAAACCCCGAACCACCCCAAACCCCGAACCACCCCAAAAGCTGACCCAACCCCAAACCCCGACCCACCCCAAACCCGACCCACCCCAAAAGCTGACCCACCCCAAACCCCGAACCACCCCAAAAGCTGACCCACCCCAAACCCCGAACCACCCCAAAGCTGACCCACCCCAAACCCCGAACCACCCCCCAAACCCCGAAACCATCCAAACCCGAACACCCCAAACCCCGAACCACCCCAAAAGCTGACCCACCCCAAAAGCAGAACCACCCCAAACCCCGAACCACCCCAAACCCCGAACCACCCCAAACCCCGAACCACCCCAAAAGCAGAACCACCCCAAAAGCTGAACCACCCCAAACCCCGAACCACCCGAAAACCCGACCCACCCCAAAAGCCCGCTCCCCCAGCCCTGACTCATCCCCTCCCCTCGGGCACCGCCGAGGCCCCAAACAGGAAACGAAGCCGAGGGAAAATGTGGGGAGGTCAAAATGGGGCCAAATTGGAGCTGCTGGGGTTAATGACCCCATTAACCAGGGGGTTAATTAGGGCCGGGGCGCCCGGGGTTTAATTAGGGCCGGGTTCCTAAAGCTCAGCCCGGCGGCTCTGCTGCCTCTGCCGGGGATTTTGGGGATTTTGGGGATTTCCGGGCGCGTTTTGGGGGGAAGGTTTGGGGGTTTTTTTTCAGTTTTGGCCGCCAAAAAGGGTTTGATGGATTTGGGGGGGTCTGGGGGGTTTCGGCTCTGGGGGTTTCTCGTTTGTTGGCTGCAATGCCCGGCCCTGATCGCTGGTTTGGGACAGCGTGGTGACACCGGGAGGGACCCCAAAAACCCTCAGAGGGTCCCCAAAAACTCTCACAGGGATCCCAGAAACCATCAGGGACCCCAAAACCCCTTCAGGGACCCCAAAACCCTCCCAGGGATCCCAGAAACCATCAGGGACCCCAAAACCCCTTCAGGGACTCCAAAAAATCCTCCCAGGGACCCCAAAAACCATCCCAGAGACCCCCAGAACCCCTTCAGAGACCCCCAAAACCCTTCGGGAACCCCAAAAATCCTCCCAGGGACCCCAAAAACCCTTCAGGGACCCCAAAACCCTCCCAGGGACCCAAAATCCTCCCAGAGACCCAAAATCCTCCCAGAGACCCCAAAACCTCTTCAGGGAACCCAAAACCCTCCCAGGGATCCCAGAAACCATCAGGAACCCCCAGAAATCCCTCAGGGATATCCCCAGTATTCCCAGTATTCCCAGTATCCCAGTATTCCCAGTATCCCAGTATCCCAGTATCCCAGTATCCCAGTATTCCCAGTATCCCCAGTATTCCCAATATCCCAGTATCCCCAGTATTCCCAGTATCTCCCAGTATTCCCAGTATCCCCAGTATCCCAGTATCCCAGTATCCCAGTATCCCCAGTATCCCCAGTATTCCCAGTATTCCCAGTATCCCCAGTATCCCAGTATCCCCAGTATTCCCAGTATCCCCAGTATTCCCAGTATCTCCAGTATCCCAGTATTCCCAGTATCTCCCAGTATCCCAGTATCCCCAGTATTCCCAGTATCCCCAGTATTCCCAGTATCTCCAGTATCCCAGTATTCCCAGTATCTCCCAGTATCCCAGTATCTCCAGTATCCCCAGTATCCCAGTATTCCCAGTATCCCAGTATCCCAGTATTCCCAGTATCCCCAGTATCCCAGTATCCCAGTATCTCCCAGTATCTCCCAGTATCTCCCAGTATCCCAGTATTCCCAGTATCTCCCAGTATCCCCAGTATCTCCCAGTATCCCCACTCTTTTCCCAGTATCCCAGTATTCCCAGTATCCCCAGTATCTCCCAGTATCCCCACTCTTTTCCCAGTATTCCCAGTATTCCCAGTATCTCCCAGTATCTCCCAGTATTCCCAGTATCCCCAGTATCTCCCAGTATCCCCACTCTTTTCCCAGTATCCCAGTATTCCCAGTATTCCCAGTATCCCCAGTATCTCCCAGTATCCCCACTCTTTTCCCAGTATCCCAGTATTCCCAGTATCTCCCAGTATCCCCAGTATCTCCCAGTATCCCCACTCTTTTCCCAGTATCCCAGTATTCCAGTATCCCCAGTATCTCCCAGTATCCCCACTCTTTTCCCAGTATTCCCAGTATCTCCCAGTATCTCCCAGTATTCCCAGTATCCCCAGTATCTCCCAGTATCCCCACTCTTTTCCCAGTATCCCAGTATTCCCAGTATCCCCAGTATCTCCCAGTATCCCCACTCTTTTCCCAGTATTCCCAGTATTCCCAGTAGCTCCCAGTGCCGCTCTCCCTCTCCTGTTCCCACAGCGCCCCCTGCTGAGCGCTCCCAGAGCTCCCAGGGCACGGCGGCCAGCTTTCCCAGGATTTCCATTGCCCAGGATTTCCCTTTCCCAGGATTTCCCTTTCCCAGGATTTCTGTTCCTCAGGATTTCCCTTCCCCAGGATTTCCGTTCCCCAGGGTTTCTCTTTCCCAGGGTTTCCCTTTTCCAGAGTTTCCATTTCCCAGGATTTCCCTTTCCAACGATTTCCCTTTCCAACGATTTCCATTTCCCAGGATTTTCCGTTCCCCAGGATTTTCCGTTCCCCAGGATTTCCATTTCCCAAGATTTCTGTTCCCCCGGATTTCCGTTTCCCAGGATTTCTGTTTCCCTCTGTTTTCCGTTCCCCAGGATTTCCCCTTCCCAGGATTTCCCTTTCCCGGGATTTCCAAGTATTTCCATTTCCCAGGATTTCCATTTCCCAGGGTTTCTGTTTCCCCCTGTTTTCCGTTTCCCAGGATTTCCATTTCCCAGTTTTTTCCATTTCCCAGGATTTCCCTTTCCCAGGATTTCCCTTTCCAAGTATTTCCGTTCCCCAGGATTTCCATTGCCCAGGATTTCCATTGCCCAGGATTTCCCTTTCCCAGGATTTCCCTTTCCCAGGATTTCCCTTTCCCAGGATTTCCGTTCCCCAGGATTTCTGTTCCTCAGGATTTCCATTTCCCAAGATTTCTGTTCCCCCGGGATTTCCCTTTCCCAGGATTTCTGTTTCCCTCTGTTTTCCGTTTCCCAGGATTTCTCTTTCCCAGGATTTCTGTTTCCCTCTGTTTTCCGTTTCCCAGGATTTCTCTTTCCCAGGATTTCTGTTTCCCTCTGTTTTCCGTTTCCCAGGATTTCCCTTTCCCAGGATTTCCGTTCCCCAGGATTTCCATTTCCCGGGATTTTTATTTTCCTGTGTTTTCTATTTTCCTGTGTTTTCTATTTTCCAGGATTTCTATTTCCCGAAAATCACAACAAAATTCCCCTAAATCCCTTAAAATTCCCCCCAAATTCCCTAAATCCCCCCCAAATCCCCCAAAATTCCCCTAAATCCCCCAAAATTCCCCTAAATCCCCCAAAATTCCCCTAAATCCCCAAACCTCCAAAAAATCCCCCCCTAAACCCTTAAAATCCCCCAAATCACCCCAAAAATCCCCACAAATCCCCCCCAAATTATTTCAAATCCCCCGAAATCTCAATCCCAAATTTTCCCCGTTCCCATCAAATCAAGATCTGGGAAAAAAATCCAGAAAAAAAAAAATGGAATCCCTCCCCCCAAAATTCCCGATTTTTTTTCGATTTGGGATTTCAAACAGATGGAATTCTTTTATTATTTTTTTAAATTTTTATTAATTTTTGGTAAATTTTTGTTTTAATACCAAAAAAAAAAAAAAAAAAAAAAAAATCCCGGGAATTAAAAATTTTAAAATTTAAAAATTTGAATTTTCAGGAATTAAAAAAATTTTAAAATTTTAGAAAATTTACATTCCCGGAATTAAAAAAAAAAAAAAAAAATTAAAAATTGAAATCCCGGGATTTAAAAATTTTTAAAAATGAAAAAAAAAAAAAAAACCAAAAAACTCTCCGGGGTCAAAGGTCAAGGTCAGGGCCGCGCCCCTCCCCCCCTCGCCCGGAGACCCCGATAATTTATGGAAATAAATACAGGAAAAAAAATAATAATGAAAATGAAAATATCCCAAAAATGGGGGAATTCCAGTGGGAAAGGAAAAATGGAGAATGTGGGGGGAGGAAAAAATGGGATTTTTCAGGGAAAAAATTGGATTTTTTTGGGGAAAAATTGGATTTTTTGGGGTAAAAATTGGATTTTTGGGGGAAAAATGGAAATTTTTTGGGGAAAATGTGGGATTTTGAGGGAAAAAATGGGATTTTTTGGGGGGAAAATGGGGAATTCTGCAGAAGAAATCAGGAATTCTTAAAAAACCCCAGGAATTCTGAGGGGAAAATGTGGAATATTGTGGGAAAAATGTGGAATATTGTGGGAAAAATACAGAATTTTATGGGGAGAAATGTGGAATTTTATGGGGAAAACCTGGAATTCTGCAAAAAAAACCAGGAATTTTACGGGAAAAAATGGAATTATGTGGAAAAAAAAAGGAATTATGTGGAAAAACCCAGGAATTCTGCAAAAATCCCTAGAATTTTGAGGGGAAAATGTGGAATATTGTGGGAAAAATCCCAATTTTTTCGGGATTTTTCTTCCTTGGGTGAAAAATTCGGATTTTGACCTGGAAATTCCCCCCCCCCCCAAAAAAAAAAAGCGAAATTTCGACTCCGGTTGGGAAAAAAATCCTGGAAAAAAAAAAAAATTCGGGAATGGCAAAAAAAAAAAAAAAAGAGGGGGGGGAAAATTTGGGAATCTCAGGAGCGCAGCGGGAAATTCCGGGAATTCTGCAATTCCCAGAAAATTTCAGGTTTCCACCACTCGGATCAAGGGCAGCGGCTTCGGGCCCCGGAGGCGTTTGCTGAGGAAAAAATAAAAAATGAGAAAAAAAATGGGAATTCTGAGGCTGGGAAATAAAAAAAAAAAATTAAAATTAAAAATTCCTGGAATTTTGGGCTGAGAATTCCCAAAATTTGGAAGAGATCGCGATGGGGTCAAGCCAGGGTTGTTGTTTTTTTTTTTTTTTCCTGGTTTGTCTTTTCCACCCAATCTGTTTTTTCCCGCCCCAATCCAGCGGTTTTCCCGCCGTTCCAGATGTTTTCCCACCCCAATCCAGCGGTTTTCCCGCCCCAATCCAGCGGTTTTCCCGCTGCTCCAGATGTTTTTCCCGCCATTCCACTGATCCAGATGTTCCCCAGTTCCCGCCAGCCCAGATGTTTCTCCCGTTTTCCCGCATTCCCGACCAAAATCCCATCGATTTTCCCGCCCGTTCCCTGCCCCGCCCCTCGCCGTTCCAGATGTTTTCCCGCCATTCCAGCTGTTTCCTGCTGTTTTCCCCCATTCCCACTCCTTTCCCGCCGTTTTCCCACCATTCCCTGCCCATTTTCCAATGTTTCCCCTTTCCCACCGTTTTCCTGCCATTCCCCACCCTTTTTCCCACCATTTTCCTGCCATTCCCATTCCATTCCCATTTCCCATGTTCCCATTCCCATTTCCCATTTCCCATTTCCCATTCCCATTTCCCATTCCCATTTTCCCATTCCCATTTTCCCATTCCCATTCCCCATTCCATCCCATTTTCCCATTTCCCATTCCCATTTTCCCATTCCCATTTTCCCATTTTCCCATTTCCCATTCCCATTTCCCCATTTCCCATTCCCATTTCCCATTCCCATTCCCATTTTCCCATTCCCATTTTCCTATTCCCATTTTCCATTCCCATTTTCCCATTCCCATTTCCCATTCCCATTCCCATTCCCATTCCCATTTCCCCATTCCCACTTTCCATTCCCATTCCCATTCCCATTCCCATTTTCCCATTCCCACTTTCCCATTCCCATTCCCCATTCCCATTCCCATTCCCATTCCCATTCCCATCCCCATTTTCCCATTCCCATTTCCATTTCCCATTCCCATTTTCCCATTCCCATTTCCCATTCCCATTTCCCATTCCCTTCCATTTCCCATCCCATTCCCATTTCCCATTCCCATTCCATTTCCCATTCCCATTTCCCATTCCTCCATTCCCATTTCCCATTTCCCATTCCCATTCCCATTTTTTCCCATCCCATTCCTTCCATTTTCCCATTCCCATTTCCCATTTTCCCATTCCCATTTCCCATTTCCCATTCCCACTCCTTCCCATTTTCCCATTCCCATTTTCCCATTCCCATTTTCCCATTCCCATTTCCCATTCCTTCCCCTTCCCATTTCCCATTCCCATTCCCATTTCCCATTCCCATTCCATTCCCATTTCCCATCCCATTTCCATTTCCCATTCTTCCCATCCATTTCCCATTCCATTTTCCCATTCCCATTTCCCATTCCATTTCCATTCCCATTCCCATTCCATTTCCCATTCCCATTTCCCATTCCCATTTTCCATCCCATTTCCTTCCCTTCATTCCCATTCACCATTCCATCCTTCCCTCCCCCCATCCCATTCCATTCCATTTCCCATCCCTTTCCCATCCTCCCATTCCCCATTCCCATCCCATCTCCCATCCCAGTCCCATTCCCCCCTTCTCCATTCAGTTCCTCGATTGCGCCATGTGCAGCTTCCAGGTTCTGCCGAGGAAACGGGCGGCGACATCGGATCGGAGGCGCAATCGGCATGCCCGGCCCCCATCGGGCCCTGGCGCCGCTATCCGGGCTAGTGCGATGCGCGATGAGCTCCAGGTTTGCGGAGGGAAACGATCGGGAAAAATCGGGATCGGGATTGGGACAATCGGGATTGGGACAATCGGGACTTGGGGAAAAATCGGGATTGGGATTGGGAAATCAGGATCGGGAAAAATGGGGGAAAAAATCGGGATTGGGAATTGGGAAAAAATCGGGTATGGAAAATAGACTGGGATTGGGAAAAATCGGGATTGGGATTGGGACAATCAGGGATTGGGAAAAGAGGGATTGGGATGGAAAATTGGGATTGGGGAATGGGAATTGGGATTCGGAAAATATCGGGATTTGGGAAAATCGGGATTGGGAAAATGGGGATTGGGAAAATCAGGATTGGGATGAGAAAATTGGATTGGGGTTGGGAAAATATCGGGATTGGGAAAATCAGGATTGGGAAAAATCGGGATTGGGAAATTGGGTGGGAAAATCGGGATTGGATGAGAAAATGGGTTGGAAAATTGGATGGGAAAATTGGGATTGGGAAAAATCGGATGGATTGGGAAAATCGGGATTGCAAGGAAAAATCTAGGATTGTGAGGAAAAAATCGGGATTGGGAAAATCAGGACTGGGAGGAAAAATCCAGGATTGGGGAGAAAAATCGGGATTGGGGATGAGAAAATCCAGGATTGGGGAGTGGGATTTGGGACAAAAAATCGGGATTTGGGTTAGGAGGGGACAGAAAAATCGGGATTTGGAATTGGAAAATTGGGACTGGGGACAAAAATCCGGGATTTGGGATCGGGATCGTCCACTGGATTGGCGGGATTGGGAGATTTTGGATTTCAGGAATTCGGGAGGAATTTGGATTAGAGGGATTTGGAATGGAATTTGGATTTAGGGGAATTTTGGATTTGGAGAGATTTGGGGATTTGGGGGACTTGAGTGGAATTTGGATTTCAGTATTGGACCAGAATTTGGAATTGCAGGAAAAATTCGATTTTTCCTCTTCCCCACATTTCCATTTTTCCTCCCCAACCCCCTTCGCCCAAATTCCAAAATTTTGGGAATTCGGGCTCACCTCGGCTCCAGGTAGGAAATCTCTCCTGCAGCTCCTGGATCGCGCCTCCTTGCTTGGATCACACTCTTGGATTCTGCAGCTGCAGCAAAAATTCCAAAGTTGGGAAATTCCAGGGCTTTTCCTTTTCCCACTTTTCCCATTCTGGTTTTTCCACTTTTTCCTGATTTTCGCAGATTTCCCTTTTTTTGCCAGTTCTCAGAATTTTTTCCATTTTTTTTCCGTTTCCAAATTTTCCAATTTTTCCGATTTCCCTGGTTTTTCTCATTTTCCCAGATTTTCCCCAATTTTCCAATTTTCCTTCTCCCTATTTTCAATTTCCATTTCTCCATTTCACATTTTTCCCCTTCTCCTTTTTTTTTTCTTTTCCCATTTTTCCCCATTTCACATTTCTCCCAATTTTTCCTAATTTCCCTTTCCCCTATTCCAATTTTCCTTTCCCCTTTCCCCAGTTTTTTCCAATTTTCCCAATTTCTCCCATTTTCCTAATTCCACTATTTCCCTGATTTCTGCCTTTTCTATTTCCCCCATTTTCCCATTTTGCTATTTTTCCATTTTCCCCAATTTGCCATTTTTTCTTTTCCCAATTTCCTCGTTTTCCCATTTTCACATTTCCCCCAATTTCCCAGATTCCATATTTTCCCCAGTTGGATTTTCTCACCATTTTCTCCTTTTTCCCTTTTTCCCCATTTTTCCCATTTTTCCCCATCTCCCCATTTTGCTATTTTTCATCTCCATTTTGCCATTTCCCCCTTTTCCCCATTTTTTCCAATTTTCCATTTTCCCCAATTTTCAATTTCCCAAGTTTTCCGATTTTCCCCCATGACTGCTCGATCATCGCCACTTTGCGCGTGCTCTTCAGCATCATCCACACAGGATTTTTTCCATTTTTCCCATTTTTTCCCCTTTTTCTCCCCAATTTTTCCCAAATTCTCCCCTATTTCTCCACATTTTCCCAATTTTTTCCCAATTTTTCCCTAATTTTTCCCATCCTCCCCAATTTTTCCCATTTTTCTCATTCTTCCCAATTTTTGCCATTTTCCCCGTTTTTCCCCAATTTTTTCCAACTATTTCCCATTTCCCCAATTTTTTCCCAATTCCCAATGTTTTTCCCGATTTTCCCCCCTGACTCTCGATACTGCATTTCGCGCTGCTCTTCAGCATCATCCACAGCAGGATTTTTCTCCCATTTTTTCCCCTTTTCTTCACAATTTTTCCCTAATTTTCCCCTATTTCTCCCTGAATTTTTCCCAATTTTTCCCATTTTCCCCCATTTCTCCCCATTTTTCCCTAATTTTCCCCATCTCTCCCCAATTTTGCTCATTTTTTTCTCATTTCTTCCCCAATTTTTGCCCATTTTCCCCCCGTTTTTCCCCAATTTTTTCCCAAACTTTTTCCCATTTTCCCCAATTTTTCCCAGATTTCCCAGATTTTTTCCCGATTTTCCCCCTGACCTGCTCGATCATTGGCGCCTTTTGCTGCTGCTCTTCCATCCATCCACAGCAGATTTTTCTCCCATTTTTTCCCCTTTTCTCCCAATTTTTCCCTAATTTTCCCTATTTTCTTCCCTGAATTTTTCCCAATTTTTCCTCATTTTCCCCCCAATTTCTCCCCAATTTTTCCCTAATTTTTCCCCATCTCTCCCCAATTTTTGCTCATTTTTTTCTCATTTCTTCCCCAATTTTTGCCCATTTTCCCCCGTTTTTCCCCCAATTTTTTCCCAAACTTTTTCCCATTTTCCCCCAATTTTTTCCCAGATTTCCCAGATGTTTTTCCCGATTTTCCCCCTGACCTGCTCGATCATCTGGCGCACTTTGCGCTGCTGGCTCTTCAGCATCCATCCACAGGAGATTTTTCTCCCATTGTTTTCCCCTTTTTCTTCACAATTTTTCCCTAATTTTCCCCTATTTCTCCCTGAATTTTTCCCAATTTTTCCTCATTTTCCCCCCAATTTCTCCCCAATTTTTCCCTAATTTTTCCCCATCTCTCCCCAATTTTTGCTCATTTTTTTCTCATTTCTTCCCCAATTTTTGCCCATTTTCCCCCCGTTTTTCCCCCAATTTTTTCCCAAACTTTTTCCCATTTTCCCCCAATTTTTTCCAGATTTCCCAGATGTTTTTTCCCGATTTTCCCCCCTGACCTGCTCGATCATCTGGCGCACTTTGCGCTGCTGGCTCTTCAGCATGTCGTCCAGGTGATGAATTTTCTCCTCAGCGTCGCCACCTCCTTCTCCAGCTGGGATGAGCTGGAAAAAAAACGCAAAAAAACCCAGGAAAAATCTCTGGGAATGGCCTCAAAAAATCCCATCATTCCCACATTCCTGGAATTCCTGTCATTCCCACAATTCCCGCATTCCCCCATTCCCAATTCGCAATTCCGCATTCCCATTCCCAAACTCCCAGAATTCCCAAATTCCGTCGTTCCCCCATTCCCATCATTCCCCCATTCCCATCATTCCCCCATTCCCACAATTCCTGTAATTCCCATCATTCCCCCATTCCCATCTTCCAGTCATTCCCAGAATTCCCCCATTCCCATATTCCCACATTCCCGAATTCCCATCATTCCCGAATTCCCCCATTCCCCCACTCCCATCATTCCCCCATTCCTGTAATTCCCAGGATTCCCGAATTCTCCCATTCCCATCATTCCCCCATTCCCATCATTCCCGAATTCCCCCATTCCCGTCATTTCCTGAATTTCCGAATTCCCCCATTCCCATATTCCCCCATTCCCATATTCCCATCATTCCCGAATATCCCATATTTCCATCATTCCCCCATTCCCATCATTCCCCCATTCCCATATTCTCATCATTCCCGTATTCCCATCATTCCCCCATTCCCATCATTCCCCCATTCCCATCATTCCCATATTCCCATCATTCCCCCATTCCCATCATTCCCATATTCCCATCATTCCCGTATTCCCATCATTCCCCCACTGCCCTATTCCCATCATTCCCATCATTCCCAAATTCTCATCATCCCCCCATTCCCATCATTCCCCCATTCCCATATTCCCATATTCCCATATCCCCCATTCCCATATTCCCAGCATTCCCGAATTCCCTTTTCCCGCTCTCTCACCGTTCCAGCTGTTCCGCTCTCTCCCGCTCGGCCCCGCGCAGCCGCTCCAGCTCCGCCTGCCCCGACTCGGCCCGCGCCAGCAGCTCCCGCCGCTCCTGAGATCCCAAATCCCAAATCCCAAATCCCGATCCCAAATCCTCCAGCTCCGCCTGCCCCGACTCGGCCCGCGCCAGCAGCTCCCGCCGCTCCTGAGATCCCAAATCCCAAATCCCAAATCCCGATCCCAAATCCTCCAGCTCCGCCTGCCCCGACTCGGCCCGCGCCAGCAGCTCCCGCCGCTCCTGAGATCCCAAATCCCAAATCCCAAATCCCGATCCCAAATCCTCCAGCTCCGCCTGCCCCGACTCGGCCCGCGCCAGCAGCTCCCGCCGCTCCTGAGATCCCAAATCCCAAATCCCAAATCCCGATCCCAAATCCTCCAGCTCCGCCTGCCCCGACTCGGCCCGCGCCAGCAGCTCCCGCCGCTCCTGAGATCCCAAATCCCAAATCCCAAATCCCGATCCCAAATCCTCCAGCTCCGCCTGCCCCGACTCGGCCCGCGCCAGCAGCTCCCGCCGCTCCTGAGATCCAAATCCCAAATCCCAAATCCCGATCCCAAATCCTCCAGCTCCGCCTGCCCGACTCGGCCCGCGCCAGCAGCTCCCGCCGCTCCTGAGATCCCAAATCCCAAATCCCAAATCCCGATCCCAAATCCTCCAGCTCCGCCTGCCCGACTCGGCCCGCGCCAGCAGCTCCCGCCGCTCCTGAGATCCCAAATCCCAAATCCCAAATCCCGATCCCAAATCCTCCAGCTCCGCCTGCCCCGACTCGGCCGCGCCAGCAGCTCCCGCCGCTCCTGAGATCCCAAATCCCAAATCCCAAATCCCGATCCCAAATCCTCCAGCTCCGCCTGCCCCGACTCGGCCCGCGCCAGCAGCTCCCGCCGCTCCTGAGATCCAAATCCCAAATCCCAAATCCCGATCCCAAATCCTCCAGCTCCGCCTGCCCGACTCGGCCCGCGCCAGCAGCTCCCGCCGCTCCTGAGATCCCAAATCCCAAATCCCAAATCCCGATCCCAAATCCTCCAGCTCCGCCTGCCCCGACTCGGCCCGCGCCAGCAGCTCCCGCCGCTCCTGAGATCCCAAATCCCAAATCCCGAACCAAATCCTCCACTCCGCCTGCCCCGACTCGGCCCGCGCAGCAGCTCCCGCCGCTCCTGAGATCCCAAATCCCAAATCCCAAATCCCGATCCCAAATCCTCCAGCTCCGCCTGCCCCGACTCGGCCCGCGCCAGCAGCTCCCGCCGCTCCTGAGATCCCAAATCACCAAATCCCAAATCCCGATCCCAATCCCAGCTCCGCCATGCCCCAAATCCCGATCCCAAATCCTCCAGCTCGCCTGCCCGACTCGGCCCGCGCCAGCAGCTCCCGCCGCTCCTGAGATCCCAAATCCAATGCCCAAATCCCAAATCCCGATCCCAAATCCTCCAGCTCCGCCTGCCCCGACTCGGCCCGCGCCAGCAGCTCCCGCCGCTCCTGAGATCCCAAATCCCAAATCCCAAATCCCGATCCCAAATCCTCCAGCTCCGCCTGCCCCGACTCGGCCCGCGCCAGCAGCTCCCGCCGCTCCTGAGATCCCAAATCCAAATCCGATCCCAAATCCTCCAGCTCCGCCTGCCCCGACTCGGCCCGCGCCAGCAGCTCCCGCCGCTCCTGAGATCCCAAATCCAATGAGCCCAAATCCCAAATACCACTGAGCCCAAATCCAAACACACTGAGCCCAAATCCAAATCCTGATCCCAAATTCCCATCCAAATCCCGATCCCAAATCCCCAGCTCCCACTGCCCTGACTCTGCTCGCGCCAGCAGCTCCCGCGCTCCTGGCATCCCAAATCCTGATTCCCATCCAAAATCCCGATCCCAAATCCTTTGATCCCCAAACCCAAATTCCAAGTCCCAAACCCAAATCCCGAATCCCCCAAACCCAAATCCCCAAATCCAAACTCCCAACCCCCAATCCCCCAAATCCCCCAAACCCCATCCCCAAACCCCAAATATCCCAAACCCCGACTCCCCCCAATCCCAAATCTCCCAATCCCAAATCCCAATCCAAATCTCCAAATCTCCCAATCCAGATCTCCCAATCCAAATCCCCAATCCCAAATCTCCCAATCTCAAATCTCCCAATCCCCGACTCCCCAAACCCCAAATCCCAAATCTCCCAATCCCAAATCCCAATCCTAAACCCCAAATCCCAAATCCCCAATCCCAAATCCCCCAATCCCAAATCTCCCATACCAAACCCCAAATCCAAAATCTCCCAATCCCAAACCCCAAATCCCAATCTCCCAATCCCAAATCTCCCAATCCCAAATCTCCCGATCCCAAATCTCCGATCCCAAATCTCCCAATAGCAATACCAATCCCAAATCCCCCAATCCCAAATCTCCCGATCCCAAATCCCCCAATCCCAAATCTCCAGATCCCAAATCTCCCAATCCAAATCCCCCAATCCAAATTCCCAATACCAATACCAATCCCAAATCCCCCAATCCCAAATCTCCAGATCCAAATCTCCCAATCCCAAATCCCCCAATCCAAATCTCCCAATACCAATACCAATCCCAAATCCCCCAATCCCAAATCTCCCAATCCCAATCCAAACCCAAATCCCAAATCTCCAATCCAAATCCCAAATCCCAAATCCCAATCCCAAATCCCCCAATCCCAAATCCCCCAATCCCAAACCCCAAATCCCAAATCCCCAATCCCAAATCTCCCAATCCCAATCCCAATCCCAAACCCCAAATCCAAATCTCCCAATCCCAAATCCCCAATCCCAAATCTCCCAATCCCAAATCCCGATCCCAAATCCCCAATCCCAAATCTCCCAAATCCCAATCCCAAATCTCCCAATCCCAAATCTCCCAAATCTCCCAAACTCAAATATCCCAAACCCCGACTCCCCCAAACCCAAATCCCAAATCTCCCAATCCAAACCCCAAATCCCAAATCCCCAATCCCAAACCCCAAATCCCAAATCCCCCAATCCCAAATCTCCCAATCCCAAATCTCCCAAATCTCCCAAAAAATATCCCAAACCCCGACTCCCCCAAACCCCAAATCCCAAATCTCCCAATCCCAAACCCCAAATCCCAAATCCCCAATCCCAAACCCCAAATCCCAAATCCCCAATCCCAAATCTCCCAAATCCCGATCCCAAATCCCCTCTTGCCTGCTCCAGACCCTCCCGCAGCCTCCGCAGCGCCCAGCTCCGTTTCCCTCCGGCCGCCTCCAGCTCCGCCCGGCGCCGCCGCTCTCGGCGCCCTCGGCGCGCTCCCGGCACCGCGCCAGCGCCCGCTGCCACAGGGAAAATCCAGAAAAATCCCATTGAAATCCCATTGATATCCCATAGAGAAATCCCAGAAAAAATCCTGAAAAAATTCCATAAAAATCCCATAAAAATCCCCCCAGGAACGCCCGCTCTCGGCGCCCTCGGCGCGCTCCCGGCACCGCGCCAGCGCCCGCTGGGACAGGGAAAATCCAGAAAAATCCCATTGAAATCCCATAGAGAAATCCCAGAAAAATTCCGAAAAAATTCCCATAAAAATCCCCCCAGGAATGGCCGCTCTCGGCGCCCTCGGCGCGCTCCCGGCACCGCGCCAGCGCCCGCTGGGACAGGGAAAATCCAGAAAAATCCCAGAAAAATCCCATTGAGAAATCCCAGAAAAAATCCCATAAAAAATCCCCATAAAAAATCCCCATAAAAATCCCAAAAATCCCCCAGGAACGGCCCCTCGGTGCCCTCGGCGCGCTCCTGGCACCAGAAATCCCATAAAAATCCACAGAAATCCCATAAAAATCCCATTAAAATCCCATAGAGAAATCCCACAAAAAATCCTGAAAAAGATCCCATAAAAATCCCATAAAAATCCCCCCAGGAATGGCCGCACTCGGCACCCTCAGAGTGCTCCCGGCACCAGAAATCCCATAAAAATCCCCCAAAAATCCCATAGAAATCTCATAAAAATCCCATAAAATTTCCCTAGAAATCCTATAGAGAAATCCCCAAAAAATCCTGAAAAAATCCCATAAAAAATCCCCCAGGAATTGGCACACTCTGCGCCCTCGGAGCGCGCCCGGCACCAGAAATCCCACAAAAATCCCCACAAAAATCCCATAAAAATCCCACAGAAATCCCAAAGAGATCCCATAAAACATCCCAAAGAGATTCCATGAAAAAAACCCATAGAAATCCCATAAAATTCCCATAGAAAACTCCCACAAAAATCCAAAAAATCCCAAAATCCATAAAAATCCCACAAAAAATCCCATAAAAAATCCCACAAAAAACCAAAATCCAAATACCAAATAATCCCACAAAAATCCCAGAGATTCCACAAAAAATCCCCATAAAAATCCTATAAAAAAATCCCACAAAAAATCCCAAAAAATCCCGAAAAAATCCCACAAAAAATCCCATAAAAATCCCAGAGAGAAATCCCACAAAAAATCCCGAAGAGATTCCACAAAAAAATCCCATAAAAATCCCAAAAAATTCCCATAAAAAATCCCGAAAAAATCCCATAAAAAAATCCCACAAAAATTCCCATAAAAATCCCCCCAAAAAATCGGAATGGTGAATTTGGAGATTTGGGTAATGGTTTTTGGGGTGAATTGGTTTTTGGTGAATTTTGTATTTGTTTTGGGTTAATTTGGGTTTGATTTTTGGGGAGAATTTGGGTTTTTGGGGGATGAATTTTGGGTTTTGGGTGAATTTGGTTTTTTGGGGTATTTGGGTTTTGAGTTTTTTGGGGTTTTGGGTTATTTTGGGTTTTTTGGGTGAATTTTGGGGTTTTTGGGTTTTTGGGGTAATTTGGTTTTTGGGTGAATTTTGGGGTTTGGTTTGGGTGATTTTGGTTTTGGGATTTTTGGTTTTTTGGGTTTTGGGTGTTTTTTTTGGGTGAATTTTGGGGTTTTTGGGGTTTTTGGTTTTTTGGGTGAATTTTGGGGTTTTGGGGGATTTTTTGGGGTGTTTTGGGTTTTTGGGTGAATTTTGTTTGGTGTTTTTGGGGTTTTTGGTTTTTTGGGGTTTTTTTGGGTTTGGGTGAATTTTGGGGGTTTTTTGGGTGAATTTTTTTGGTGTTTTTTTTGGGGTGAATTTTGGGGTTTTTTGGGGTGTTTTGGGTTTTTTTGGGTGAATTTTGGGGTTTTGGGGTTTTTGGGGTGAATTTTGGGGTTTTTGGGGTGAATTTTGTAGGGGTTTTTGGTTTTTGGGGTGAATTTTTTGGTTTTGGGGTTTTGGGGAATTTTTTGGTTTTTTGGTGATTGGGTTTTTGGGGTGTTTTCCCCTGCAGGCTCTGCAGCTGCCTGTGGTGCGCTGCTCCTCCCAATCCCCGGAGTTTTTGGGGTTTTTGGTGAATTTGGGGTGTTTTGGGGTGAATTTGTGGGTTTTTGGGTGAATTTGTGTATTTGGGTGAATTTGGGTTTTTTTGGTTGACGATTTGGTGTGTGTTTCTATTTATGGGGTTTGGTGAATTTTGGGTTTTTTGGGTGAATTTGTGTGGGGTTTTTGGGTGGTTTTGGGTTTTCGGTGAATTTTTGGGTTTTTTGGGTGAATTTGGGTTTTGGGGATTTGTGGGGGGTGAATTTGGGTTTTTTTGGGGTGAATTTTGGTGAATTTTGGGGTTTTGGGGTTTTTAGGGTGAATTTTTGGTTTTTTGGGTGAATTTTGGGTGGTGTTTTGGTTTTTGGGTGATTTGGTGTTTTTGGGTGTTCTCCCCTGCAGGCTCTGCAGCTGCCGCTGGTGTCGCTGCTCCTCCCCAGAGCCCCAGAGTTTGGGGTGTTTTTTTGTGTTTTTTTGGGTTTTTTGGGGTGAATTTTGTGGGTTTTAGGATTTTTTGTGTGAATTTTGGGGTGAATTTGGGGTTTTTTGGTTGAATTTGGGATTTTTCTCAGTTTTTTGGGGGGTTTTTGGGGTGAATTTTGGGTATTTTTGGGGGAATTTTGGGGTTTTTGGGGAGTTTTTGGGTGGTTTTTGGGGTTTTTTCGGGGTGGTTTTTGGGGTTTTTGGGGTGAATTTTGGTGGTTTTGGGGTGAATTTGGTGTGAATTCGGGTGAATTTTGGGTTTTTTTAGGTGAATTTTAGGGTGAATTTTGGGGTTTTTGGGTTTTTCAGGGTGAATTTTATGGTTTTTGGGGTGAATTTGGGGTTTTGGGGGTTTTTCGGGGTGAATTTTTTGGTTTTTGGGGTGAATTTTGGTGTTTTTGGGGTGTTTCTCCCTGCAGGCTCTGCAGCTGCCGCTGGTGTCGCTGCTCCTCCCCAGAGCCCCAGAATTTGGGGTTTTTGGGGGATTTTTGGGGTGAATTTGGGGGTTTTGGGGGTTTTTCGGGGTGAATTTTTTGGTTTTTGGGGTGAATTTTGGTGTTTTTGGGGTGTTTCTCACCTGCAGGCTCTGCAGCTGCCGCTGGTGTCGCTGCTCCTCCTCCTGCAGCCGCCGCAGCAGCTGCGGGGCCGGGGCTCCTCCTGGGGAAAAAGGAACCAAATCAACCCCAAAATCCCCAAAAAAATCCCCAAAATCCCAAAAAAATCCCAAAGGGAACCGAGGAATCCAAAAGGGGGAGAAATTGGGGGAAAATGGCCCAAAAATGGGAGGAAATTGGGGTAAAAGAACCCAAAAATGGGGACAAAAATGGGAAAAAATATCCAAAAATGGGGCCAAAAATGGGGATAAAATATCCCAAAAATGGGAGAAAATTTGGGATAAAATATCCCAAAAATGGGGCCAAAAATGGGGATAAAAATGGGATAAAAATGGGATAAAAATGGGATAAAAATTGGGGTAAATATGAATAAAAATTTGGATAAATGGGGATAAAAATGGGATAAAAGTGGGGATAAAAATTGGGATAAAAATTGGGATAAAAATTGGGATAAAAATTGGGATAAAAAAATGGGACAAAAATGAGGCCAAAGATGCCCCAAACGGGATTTTTTAAAATTATTTTTTTGGGAAAATTTAATGGGATTTTAAAAATTTTTCTATGGAATTTAAAAAAAAATTTATAGAATTTTTTAAAATTTTATAGGGTTTTTTTTTAATTTTACAGGATTTTTTTTAATTCTATAGAATTTTATTTAAATTTTATAGGATTTTATTTAAATTTTATTGTATTATAAATTATCTTTTTATTTTTGGGGGGATTTCATGGAATTTTTAAAAATTTTGCCAGGTAATTCTCTTGGAATTTGTGGGATTTTTTTGGGGGGAAATTTGGGAATTTTATCATATTTTTAATTTTTTTTTAATTTTTGGAATTTCCCAGGATATTTTTTATTTTATTTTTGGAGGATTTTTTTTTTGAAAATTTTGGAATT
Source organism: Sitta carolinensis (assembly GCA_032173965.1). Lineage (NCBI taxonomy): Eukaryota > Metazoa > Chordata > Aves > Passeriformes > Sittidae > Sitta > Sitta carolinensis. The sequence continues at coordinate 106,143 of CM063305.1, forward strand.
TTATCATATTTAAAATTTATTTTTTTTTTAATTTCCCAGGATTTTCTTTGATTTTTGGAGGATTTTTTTGGAAAATTTTGAAAATTTTATCATATTTCAAATTTTTATTTATTTTTTTGGAATTTTATAGGAATTTTTTTATTTTTTGGGGGGGAAATTTTGGGAATTTGGGGGGAATTTTGGGGAATTTCACCTCCTGGATTTGCGGCGTCAGCTCCGGGTGCTCGGCACGAGCCTGGAGATAAACCTGGAAAAAATGGGAAAAAAATGGGAAAAAATGGGGAAAAATCAGAAATTGGGAATTCCCAAATCCACCCAGAAATCAGGGAAAAATTCCTAAAAAATCCTGGAATTTCTGAGCCCCTAAAATTCCCAAAAAAATTGAGTAAAATTTAAAAAATTCCAAGTGAAAGGGGAATTTTTGGGGATTTTTTTTTATTTTTAGGGGGGATTTTTTTGGAATTTTGTGGGAATTTTGAGGAATTTTTTGGGGATTTTTTTTTTTAATTTTTTGGGAATTTTGTGGGAATTTTCTGGGAATTTTTTTGGATTTTTTTGAGGATTTTGGGGCGATTTTGCTGGAATTTGGGGGGATTTTTCTGGAATTTTTGTGAGATTTTTCTGGAATTTTTGTGGGATTTTTGGAATTTTAGGAGGAATTTCTGGGGAAATTTTTTGAGAATATGAGGAATTTTATGGAACTTTGTGAGAATTTTAGGGAATTTTTTTTGCGTTTTCACAGAATTTTTTTTGAATTTTGGGGCGATTTTTTCTGGAAGTTTTGGGGAATTTTTTCCCAACATTCCCACCCCCAAACCTCCCAAAATTTGGGAATTTGGGGTCCTCACCTTGATGATCTCCTCGTCTCCATCCCGGAATTGACGCACTCCGAGGTCAAAATTGGGAATTTTTTGGAATTTTTTCGGAATTTTGGGGGGGATTTTAGGAGTATTTTGGGAAATTTTTGGAGAGAATATTGAGGAATTTTAGGGGAAATTTTTGGGAATTTTGTGGGAATTTTCGGGAATTTTAGAGGAATTCTTTTTTGCGTTTTCGCGAATTTTTTTTGGAATTTTTGGGGATTTTTTTTTGGAATTTTGGGGATTTTTTTTGGGATTTTTTTCCCAACATTCCCACCCCTAAACCTCCCAAAATTTGGGAATTTGGGGTCCTCACCTTGATGATCTCCTCGTCCCCTCGCGGGATTTGACGCAATCTCGAGGTCAGCGCGTTCCCGGCCGCTCTCTTGGCCACCATGGCGAAGGCTCTGCCCACGGGCTGGCACCAATCCCAAAAACACCCAGAAATATTCCCAGAAACACCCAAAACAGTCCCAAAAACACCCCAAAATATTCCCCAAAAATCCAGAAAACAATCACAAAAAAATCCCAAAATTCCCCCAAAAACCCCAAAACCATTCCAAAAAATCCAAAAACATTCCCAAAAAACCCCCAAAACATTCCCAAAAAACCCCCAAAAACATTCCCAAAAAAACCCCCAAAATATTCCCAAAAAAGTCACAAAACAGTACAGAAAAATCCCAAAAACATTCCCAAAAAAAACCCCAAAAACATTCCCCAAAAAACCCAAAATATTCCCAAAAAACCCCAAAAACATTCCCAAAAAACCCCAAAAACATTCCCAAAAAACCCCAAAACATTCCCAAAAAAACCGAAAAACATTCCCAAAAACATTCCCCAAAAACCCCAAAAACATTCCCAAAAACCCCAAAAATATTCCCAACATTCCCATTATTTTTCCCAATATTCCCATTTTTTCCCCCAATATTCCATTATTTTTCCCCAACATTCCATTATTTCCCCCAACATTCCCATTATTTTTCCCCCAATATTCCATTATTTTCCCCCATATTCCCATTATTTTTCCCCCAATTTCCCATTATTTTCCCCCCAATATTCCATTATTTTTCCCCCAATATTCCCATTATTTTTCCCCCAATATTCCCATTATTTTCCCCAACATTCCATTATTTTCCCCCAATATTCCCATTATTTTCCCCCAAATTCCCATTATTTTCCCAATATTCCATTATTTCCCCCAACATTCCATTATTTCCCCCAATATTCCCATTATATTTTCCCAATATTCCCATTATTTTCCCCACAACATTCCCATTATTCTCCCCCAACATTCCCATTATTTTCCCCAATATTCCATTTTTCCCCCAACATTCCCATTATTTTTCCCCCAACATTCCCATTATTCTCCCCCAATATTCCCATTCTTTCCCCCCAATATTCCCATTATTTTCCCCAACATTCCCATTATTTTTCCCCCAATATTCCCATTATTTTTCCCCCAATATTCCCATTATTTTTCCCCCAACATTCCCATTATTTTTCCCCAACATTCCCATTATTCTCCCCCAATATTCCCATTATTTTTCCCCCAATATTCCCATTATTTTTTCCCCCAATATTCCCATTATTTTCCCCCAATATTCCCATTATTTTCCCCCAATATTCCCATTATTTTTCCCCCAATATTCCCATTATTTCCCCCAATATTCCCATTATTTTCCCCCCAACATTCCCATTATTTTTCCCCAATATTCCCATTATTTTTCCCTCCAGAATTCCCATTTTTTTCTCACCATTCCCATTTTTTTCCCACCTTCTGTTTGGGCCGGGGCTCCCCGGGGGCTCTCGGGGCAGCAGCAGCCGCAGCACCGGCCCCGCCTCCTGGGGAAAAATGGGATAAAAACCGGGAAAAATGGGAGAAAAACTGGGAAAAAAACGGGAGAAAAACTGGGGAAAAACGGGAGAAAAACTGGGGAAAAACGGGAGAAAAACTGGGGACAAATGGGAGAAAAACTGGGGACAAATGGGAGAAAAAACTGGGGAAAAACCAGGGGAAAATGGGGGAAAATGCAGGGGAAAATGGGGAAAAAAAACGGGGAAAAAACGGGATAAAAACAGGGAAAAATGGGATAAAAACAGGGGAAAACGGGATAAAAACAGGGGAAAACGGGATAAAAATGGGATAAAAAACGGGAAAAAACTGGGAAAAATGAGATAAAAACAGGGGAAAATCCAGGGAAAAAACGGGATAAAACCGGGATAAATCCAGGGGAAAACGGGATAAAAATGGGATAAAAAATGGGAAAAAAACAGGGGAAAAATGGGATAAAAACAGGGAAAAATGGGGAAAAAACTGGGAAAAAATGGGATAAAAAATGGGATAAAAACAGGGGGAAAATGGGATAAAACCAGGGAAAATCTGGGAAAAATCCAGGGGAAAATCCAAGGGAAAATCCAAGGGAAAAACAGGGAAAAAAACCGGGATAAAACCCGGGAAAATATGGGAAAAATCCAGGGAAAAATAGGGAAAAATTCATGGGAAAAATGGGAAAAATCCAGGGGAAAATGGGATAAATCCAGGGGAAAAATGGGGAAAAAACAGGGATAAATCCAGGGGAAATCCAGGGAAAATCCAGGGAAAAATCCCGGGGAAATCCAGGGGAAATCCAGGGGAAAATGGGAAAAAAAAAAAACAGGGAAAAAAACCAGGGAAAAACAGGAAAAATCCAGGGGAAAAACAGGGAAAAATCCAGGGGAAAAATGGGAAAAATCCAGGGAAAAACGGGATAAAAATGGGATAAATCCAGGGGAAAATGGGAATAATCCAGGGGAAAATCCAGGGGAAAACGGGAAAAAAAATGGGATAAATCCAGGGAAAAATGGGATAAATCCAGGGGAAATCCAAGGAAAATCCAAGGAAAATCCATGGAAAATCCCATAAAAATTTGGGATAAATCCTAAAAAAATCCCAGAAAAATCCTGAATAAATCCTGGAAAAATCCTGGAAAAATCCATAAAAATTTGGGATAAATCCCAGAAAAATCCTGAAAAAATCCTGGGAAAATCTAGGAAAAATCCCATAAATATTTGGGATAAATCCAGGAAAATCCCATAAAAAATTGGGATAAATCCCAGAAAAATCCCATAAAAAATCAGGGATAAATCCAAGAAAAATCCCATAAAAATTTGGGATAAATCCAGGAAAAATCCCATAAAAAATTTGGGATAAATCCAAGAAAAATCCCATAAAAATCCTGAATAAATCCAGGAAAAATCCCATAAAAAACTGGGACAAATCCCGGAAAAATCCCATAAAATTCTGGGATAAATCCAGGAAAAATCCTGGAAAAATCCCATAAAAAACTGGGACAAATCCCAGAAAAATCCCATAAAAAATTGGGATAAATCCCGGAAAAATCCCATAAAATTCTGGGATAAATCCAGGAAAAATCCTGGAAAAATCCCATAAAAATTTGGGATAAATCCCAGAAAAATCCCAGAAAAATCCTGAATAAATCCTGGAAAAATCTTGGAAAAATCCCATAAAAATCTGGGATAAATCCCAGAAAAATCCCATAAAAATCTGGGATAAATCTGGAATTTTTTGGGAATTTCCCCCAGTCCCAGCACTCACCTCTGCATTCCAGCTGGGCTCTCCTTTGGAATTTTCCAGGAAATTTTCCAGGGATTTTTCCGGGAATTCTGGGGGGCTCCTCATGCTCGGCTCCTGCTGGGAAAAAAATTCCCCAAATCCCTAAATTTTCATTCCCAGGGAAATTTTGGGAATCCTAAAAAAAATCCCCGAGGTATTTTTTTTTTTTTTTTGGATTCCCAAAATTCCCAAAAAAATCCTTGGAATGGGAAAATCCCAAATTTTTGGGAATTTTGGGAATTCCTCCCTGGGGTTTGGAATTCCCCCCCCAAAAAAAAAATTTGGGAATTTGGGGAATTTTGGGATCCAGGAGAAATTTGGGGAGGGGTCCAGGAATTTGTTGGGGAAAAATTGGGAATTTTTGGGGAATTTTGAGAAGGAATCTGGGAAGGACTTGGGAATTTTTTGGGAATCTTTGGGAAGGATTTGGGATTTTTTTGGGGAATTTTGGGAAAGATTTTGGAATTTGGGATTTTTTTGGGAATTTGGGGAGGGGTCTCAGAATTTTTTTGGGAATTTTGGGAATATTTTGGGAATTTTTGGGAAGGATTTGGGAATTTGGGGTTTTGGGGAGGGGTCTCAGAATTTTTGGGGGAATTTGGGGAATATTTTGGGAATTTTTGGGAAGGAATTTGGGAATTTGAGGAGGGGTCCTGGGGGATTTTTTAGGAATTTTGGGGAATTTTAGGGGGATTTTGGGGGAATTTTGTGAACTTTTTTTGGAATTTTTTGGGGATTTTTTTGGGATTTTAGGGGGAATTTAGGGAGAATTTTAGGAGAATTTTGGGGGGATTTTTTTGGAATTTTAGGGGAATTTTTTGGGGAATTTTTGGGGGGAATTTGGGGAGGGGTCTGGAAATTCCAGCGGGATTTGGGATCCCCCAAAGTTGTACCCAGGGAGAGAAAAATCCCGGGAATTTTGGGAATTCTGGGAATGAGGAAAAGGAAAAACCCGGCGGGATTTTGGGGAGGGGTCCCGAGGGGATTTTTAGGAATTTTTGTTGGGAATTTTTGGGGGGAATTTGGGGAGGGGTCCCGGAAATTCCAGCAGGATTTGGGATCCCCCGAACTCCTCCCAGGAAAGGGAAAAAAAATCCCGGGAATTTCAGGAATTTGAGAAAAGAGAAACGCGGAGAAATTTTGGGGAGGGGTCCCGGGAGGATTTCTGGGAATTTCCGGGAATTTGGGGGAATTTGGGATCCCCCAAACCCCTCCCAGAGGGGGAAAAAATCCCGGGAATTTTGGGAATTCTGGGAATGAGGAAAAGGAAAAACCCGGCGGGATTTTGGGGAGGGGTCCCGAGGGGATTTTTAGGAATTTTTTTTAGGAATTCTTTGGGAATTTGGGAGGGGTCCCGAGGGGATTTTTGGGAATTTTGGGGAGGGGTCCCGAGAGGATTTTTAGGATTTTTGTTGGGAATTTTTGGGAATTTTTTGGGGGGAATCTGGGGAGGGGTCCCGGAAATTCCAGCGGGATTTGGGATCCCCCAAACCCCTCCAGAAAAGGGAAAAAAAATCCCGGGAATTTCAGGAATTTGGGAAAAGAGAAACGCGGAGAAATTTTGGGGAGGGGTCCCGGGAGGCTTTCCGGGAATTTCCGGGAATTTTTGGGACTTTGGGCTCCCCCAAACTCCTCCCAGAAGCGCGGGAAGAGAATTCCGGGAATTCGGGCGAAAGGAACCGGCGGGAACTTCGGCAAAAAAAACCCAAACCCCCAAAATATTCCCGGAATTCTTTTTTTTTTAAGGAAAAGAAACAATCCCAAAAATCCCCAAAATCCCCAAAAACTTGGAAAAAACAAAAAAAACTCCGCGGGAGTTCCGGGATTTTGGGCCAGGCCCGGGAAGTTTTTTTTAGGGCGGGATTTGATTTTTTTTGGGAATTATTTTTTTGGGGGAATTTTTTTTTTGGGGGGGGGAATTTTGGGGGGCGCGGGAAGGATTTTTTTGGGAATTTTTTCTGGGGGGACGCGGGAATTTTTTGGGGAATTTCGAGGGGGGATTTCTTACCTGGAGCCCGTTCATGGCCCCGCCGCCACTTCCGCCTCACCTGAGCCAGGTGGCCACGCCCGCCGAGGCCACGCCCACTTTGACTCACCGCGGGGTTGACCACGCCTGTTTTAAACCACGCCTCTTTAGTGCTGCTGTAGTATTGGCCACGCCCCCTTTTGGCTTAATATGGTGATAGCGCCCCCTAAAGCCACGCCCCCATAAGATCTCAATGTTTACGGTATTTGGCCACGCCCCCTTAAGCCACGCCCTCTCTGGTTTAATATTGTTTTGGTCACGCCCCTTTTAAACCACGCCCCCTATGGTTTGACGCTATTTTGGTCACGCCCCCTCCGGGATTGTAAATCATGTTGGGGAGGGCGTGGTTACGCCCATAAGCCACGCCCCCATTGGTTGCGTAATGTTGTTTGCGCTGTTTGGTCACGCCCCCTCTAAGCCACGCCCCCTCATCGTGGGTGTGACCATATATGGGCATGCGCGGGGTGGGTGAGGTGGGCGGGGTCAGGAAGGGGAGAGGGAGGGGGAAAAATGGGGATAAAATTGGGATAAAAATGGGGAAAATCGGGATAAAAATGGGATAAAAATGGGATAAAATTGGGGGGAAAATTGGGATAAAACTGGGGGAAAAGCGGGGGAAAAATGGGGAAAACGTGGGGGAAAAGCGGGGAAAAATTGGGGGAGAATTGGGGGGAAAGTGGGGAAAAAGTGGGGGAAAAGTGCGGAAAAAAACGGGATAAAAATGGGATAAAAATGGGATAAAAATAGGGGAAAAGTGGGGAAAAAGTGGGGGAAAAGTGGAGGGAAATTGGGGGGAAAGTGGGGAAAATTGGGGGAAAGTGGGAAAAAATTTGGATAAAATTGGGATAAAAATGGGGGAAAAGTGGGGGAAAAGAGGAAAAATTGGGATAAAAATGGGGGAAAATTGGGATAAAAATGGGGGAAAAGTGGGGAAAAATTGGGGGAAAATTGGGGAAAAAATGGGAGGAAAGTGGGGAAAAAGTGAGGGAAAATTGGGGGAAAATGGGGGAAAAGTGTGGGGAAAATTTGGGATAAATTCGGGTAAAAGTGGGGGAAAATTGTGCAAAAATTGGGATAAAAATGGGCAAAAATTGGGATAAAATTTGGATAAAATAAGGATAAAAATGGGATAAAATTGGGATAAAAATGGGATAAAAATGGGCAAAAAAATGGGATAAAAATGCAGAAAATTGGGATAAAAATGGGATAAAAATGGGCAAAATTTTGGATAAAATTTGGATAAAAATGGGGAAAAACGGGGATAAAAATGGGCAAAAATTTGGAAAAAAATGGGATAAAATTGGGATAAAAATGGGCAAAAATTTGGATAAAATTGGGATAAAAATAGGAAAAATGGGGATAAAAATGGGCAAAAATTGGGATAAAAATGGGCAAAAACTGGGATAAAACTGGGATAAAATTGGGATAAAAATGGGCAAAAATTTGGATAAAATTTGGATAAAAATGGGAAAAAATTGGGATAAAAATGGGATAAAATTGGGATAAAATCTGGATAAAAATGGGGAAAAATGGGGATAAAAATGGAATAAAAATGGGATAAATTTGGGATAAAAATGGGATAAAATAGGGATAAACTGGGGCAAAAATTGGGATAAAAATGGGATAAAAATGGGATAAAATTCGGATAAAAATGGGGAAAAATGGGGATAAAAATGGAATAAAAATGGGATAAATTTGGGATAAAAATGGGATAAAATGGGGATAAACTGGGGCAAAAATTGGGATAAAAATGGGATAAAATTGGGATAAAATTTGGGATAAAATTGGGATAAAATTTGGGATAAAATTGGGATAAAATTTGGGATAAAATTGGGATAAAATTTGGGATAAAATTGGGATAAAGGGGGGCAAAGCTGTGCCAGGGGCACAGGCGGCTCTGCCCGGGCACCCCAAAAACGGGACAGGGCACCCAAAAACGGGACAGGGCACCCTAAAAACGGGACAGGGCACCCCAAATCCAGGACAGGGCACCCCAAAAATGGGACAGGGCACCCCAAAAACGGGACAGGGAACCCCAAAAATGGGACAGGGCACCCCAAAAACGGGACAGGGAACCCCAAAAACGGGACAGGGCACCCCAAAAACGGGACAGGGCACCCCAAAAACGGGACAGGGCACCCCAAAAATGGGACAGGGAAGTCCAAAAATGGGACAGGGAACCCCATAAATGGGACAGGGCACCCCAAAAACGGACAGGGAACCCCAAAAATGTGTAGGGCACCCCAAACCTGACCCAGGCTGTGCTAGGGCACCCCAAATCTGTGCCGGGCACCCCAAGAATGTGCAGGGTGCCCCAAACCTCAGCCAGGGCATCCCAAACCTGACCCAGGGCACCCCAAAAATGTGCCAGGGTGCCCCAGACCTCACCCAGGGCACCCCAAAAATGTGCGGGGCACCCAAAAAACATATAGGGCACCCAAACTCTGTCCTAGGGCACCCCAAAAATGTGCAGGGTGCCCCAAACCCATCCCAGGGCACCCCAAAACCTCTGTAGGGCACCCCAAAAATGTGCAGGGCACCCAAACTCTGTCCTAGGGCACCCCAAACATGTGCAGGGAACCCCAAAAATGTGCCAGGGTGCCCCAAACCTGAGCAAGCGGCACCCCAAAAATGTGCAGGGCACCCCAAAACCTGTGTAGGGCACCCCAAAACCTGTGTAGGGCACCCCAAAAATGTGCAGGGTGCCCCAAACCTCAGCCAGGGCACCCCAAAAATGTGCCAGGGTGCCCCAGATCTGTGCCAGGGCACCCCAAAAATGTGCCAGGGTGCCCCAAACCCATTCCAGGGCACCCCAGAAAAGGGACAGGGCACCCCAAAAATGGGCGAGGGCACCTCAAATCTGACCCAGGGCACCCCAAAAACCTCAGCCAGGGCACCCCAAAAATGTGCAGGGCACCCCAAACCTCAGGCAGGGCACCCCAAAAATGTGCAGGGCACCCCAAACCTCAGGCAGGGCTCAGGGGAAACTGAGGCACAGGGTGGGCACGGGGGAGGGGACACGGGGGGACATTGGGGGGACACCGGGGACAGGAGTGGCACCCGCGGGGGTGGCACAGCTCTGCCTGGGTGGGGACATTGGAGACATTTGGGACACTGGGGACATTGGGGACAGGGGTGGCACCTGCGGGGGTGGCACGGTCCTTCCTGGGCGGGGACACCGGGTGACATCAGGGGACAGGGGTGGCACCCGCGGGGGCACCGGGCACGGCTGGAGCCTCCCCGGGTGGGGACATTGGGGACAGGGGTGGCACCCGCGGGTGCCTGGGTGGGGACACCGAGGGACATTAGGGACACCAGGGACAGGGGTGGCACCCGCGGGGGTGGCTCCGGTGCCTCCCTGGGTGGTGACACCGGGGACAGGGGTGGCACCGGTGCCACCCGGTGGGGACACCGGAGACATTGGGGACATTGGTGGCACCCGCGGGGCTGGCACAGCTCTGCCTGGGCCGTGACACCGGGTGACATCAGGGACAAGGGTGTCACCCGCGGGGGTGGCACGGCCCTTCCTGGGCGGGGACATCGCGGTGTCACCTGTGCGGGCACGGGGCATCGGGCATGGCTCTGCCGGGGTGGGGACACCGAGGGACATCAGGGACAGGGGTGGCACCCGCAGGGACACCGGGCACGGCTGGAGCCTCCCCGGGTGGTGGCACAGGGGACATTTAGGACATTGGGGACATCGGGGACAGGGGTGGCACCTGCGGGGCTGGCACAGCTCTGCCTGGGTGGGGACACCGGGTGACATCAGGGGACAGGGGTGGCACCCGCGGGGGCACCGGGCACGGCTGGAGCCTCCCCGGGTGGTGGCACAGGGGACATTTGGGACATCAGGGACAGGAGTGGCACCTGCGGGAGTGGCACAGCTCTGCCTGGGTGGGGACACCGGGTGACATCAGGGGACAGCAGGGACAGGGGTGGCACCCGCGGGGCTGGCACAGCTCTGCCTGGGCCGTGACACCGGGTGACATCAGGGGACAGCAGGGACAGGGGTGGCACCCGCGGGGGTGGCACGGCCCTTCTGGGTGGGGACATCGCGGTGTCACCTGTGCGGGCACGGGGCATCGGGCACGGCTCTGCCTGGGTGGGGACACCGGGTGACATCAGGGGACAGCAGGGACAGGGGTGGCACCTGCAGGGACACCGGGCACGGCCGGAGCCTCGCTGGGTGGGGACATTGGGGACATTTGGGTCATCAGGGACAGGGGTGGCACCCGCGGGGGTGGCTCCGGTGCCTCCCTGGGTGGTGACACCGGGGACACGGGTGGCACCGGTGCCACCCGGTGGGGACACCGGAGACATTGGGGACATTGGTGGCACCCGCGGGGCTGGCACAGCTCTGCCTGGGCCGTGACACCGGGTGACATCAGGGACAGGGGTGGCACCCGCGGGGGTGGCACCGGTGCCTCCCTGGGTGGGGACACCGGGGACAGGGGTGGCACCGGTGCCACCCGGTGGGGACACCGGGGACATCAGGGACAGGGGTGGCACCTGCAAGGACATCGGGCACGGCCCTGCCTGGGTGGGGACATTGGAGACACCGGGGACAGGGGTGGCACCCGCGGGGACACCGGGCACGGCCGGAGCCTCCTGGGCGGGGACACTGGGGACATCGGGTGACATCAGGGACAGGGGTGGCACCCGCGGGACACCGGGCACGGCTGGGGCTGGCACGGCCCTGCCGGGGTGGTGGCACTGGGGACATTTGGGACATCAGGGGACAGGGGTGGCACCCGCGGGGACACCGGGTACGGGCGGACCCTCCCTGGGTGGGGACATTGGAGACAGGGGTGGCACCGCGGGGGTGGCACAGCTCTGCCTGGGTGGGGACACCGGGGAAATTTGGGACATTTGGGACACCGGGGACAGGGGTGGCACCGTGGAAACACCGGGCACGGCTGGGGCTGGCACGGCCCTGCCGGGGTGGTGGCACCGGGGACATTGGGGACAGGGTGGCACCTGCGGGGACACCGGGCACGGCTGGAGCCTCCCGGGTGGTGGCACTGGGGACATTTGGAACACTGGGGACATTGGGGACACCGGGGACAGGATGGCACCCGCGGGACACCGGGCACGGCTGGGGCTGGCACCGCCCTGCCGGGGTGGTGGCACCGGGGACATTGGGGACAGGGTGGCACCTGCGGGGACACCGGGCACGGCTGGAGCCTCCCCGGGTGGTGGCACTGGGGACATTTGGAACACTGGGGACATTGGGGACACCGGGGACAGGATGGCACCGCGGGACACCGGGCACGGCTGGGGCTGGCACGGCCCTGCCGGGGTGGTGGCACCGGGGACATTGGGGACAGGGTGGCACCTGCGGGGACACCGGGCACGGCTGGAGCCTCCCCGGGTGGTGGCACTGGGGACATTTGGAACACTGGGGACATTGGGGACACCGGGGACAGGATGGCACCCGCGGGACACCGGGCACGGCTGGGGCTGGCACCGCCCTGCCGGGGTGGTGGCACCGGGGACATTGGGGACAGGGGTGGCACCTGCGGGGACACCGGGCACGGCTGGAGCCTCCCGGGTGGTGGCACTGGGGACATTTGGAACACTGGGGACACTGGGGACACCGGGGACAGGGGTGGCACCCGCGGGACACCGGGCACGGCTGGGGCTGGCACCGCCCTGCCGGGGTGGTGGCACCGGGGACATTGGGGACACTGGGGACACTGGGGACACCAGGGACAGGATGGCACCCGCGGGACACCGGGCACGGCTGGGGCTGGCACGGCCCTGCCGGGGTGGTGGCACCGGGGACATTGGGGACAGGGTGGCACCTGCGGGGACACCGGGCACGGCTGGAACCTCCCTGGGCAGGGACACCGGGGACATTGGGGACATCGGGGACATCAGGGACAGGGGTGGCACCCGCGGGGGTGGCACAGCTCTGCCGGGGTGGGGACACCGCGGGTGGCACCCAGAATTCCCACCCGGAGTTGCTGAGAATTCCCCAGTGTCCCCGGAATATTCCCGGGAATTCGCACCCTGAGTTCTCGGGAATTCCCCACACGAAAGCCGCAAAATTCCTGAACGTTCCCCCCGAGAATTCCCAGCAAGAATTCCCCAAAAATTCCCCAGAATTCCCAACCCTTCCCCTCAACAATTCCTGAGAATTCCCACCCAGAATTCCCAAGAATTCCTGCCTGAGAATTCCCAAATCCCCCCAAGATTTCCCCACAATTCCCAACCAGAACTCTCAAAAAAATCCCCCCCACGAATTCCTGAGAATTCCCAAAAATCGCCCCCCCCACAAATTCCCAGGAATTCCCACCCAGAATTCCCAAGAATTCCTGCCTGAGAATTCCCAAATACCATCCAGAATTCCCAAAAAATCCCCCCCCACAAATTCCCAGGAATTCCCACCCAGAATTCCCAAGAATTCCTGCCTGAGAATTCCCAAATACCACTGAGAATTCCCAAAAAATCCCCCCCACAAATTCCTGAGAATTCCCACCCAGAATTCCCAAGAATTCCTGCCTGAGAATTCCCAAATACCACTGAGAATTCCCAAAAAATCTCCCACAAATATTCCCAGGAATTCCCACCCAGAATTCCTGCCTGAGAATTCCCAAATCCCACCCAAAATTCCCACCCCCCAAATTCCTGAGAATTCCCACCCAGAATTCCTGAGAATTCCCAAATCCCACACCAAGAATTCCCCACAAGTCCCACTGAGAATTCCCAAAAATCTCTCCCAGAATTCCCAAAATTCCAGACCCGCTGCCCTTCACCCACTGGATTTTATTCCAAGCCCCGGCAGGAGGCCAAGGGAGGGAGGGAAATAAAAATTCCTGGAAATCCCAGGAAATCCCAAAGTGTCCCCAGGGCTCCCAGCCCTTCGTCCTTTTGGGAATTTGATCCCATGGAGCTGATCCTGGAATTCTGGGGCTGATCCCGGCTGGAATTCTGGGATGGATCCCAGGGCTGGGTTGATCCCAAGGCTGATCCGGCTGGAATTCAGGGGTTGATCCCAGACAGAATCCTGGGATGGATCCCAGAGCTGATCCCAGCTGGAATTCCAGGGCTGATCCCAAGGCTGGGTTGATCCTGGGGCTGATCCCGGCTGGAATTCTGAGCTGATCCCAACTGGAATTCCTGGGCTGATCCCAGGGCTGGGTTGATCCCAAGGCTGATCCTGGCTGGAATTCTGGGATTGATCCCAGCTGGAATTCTGGGATTGATCCCACACAGAATCCTGGGATGGATCCCAGGGCTGGGTTGATCCCAAGGCTGATCCCAGCTGGAATTCTAGGGCTGATCCCAGCTGGAATTCCTGGGATGGATCCCAGCTGGAATTCTGAGCTGATCCCAGCTGAATTCTGAGCTGATCCCAGACAGAATCCTGGGATGGATCCCTGGGCTGATCCCAGCTGGAATTCTGGGATGGATCCCAAGGCTGGGTTGATCCTGGGGCTGATCCTGGCTGGAATTCTGAGCTGATCCCTGCTGGAATTCCTGGGATGGATCCCAGGGCTGGGTTGATCCCAAGGCTGATCCCAGCTGGAATTCTGGGGTTGATCCCAGACAGAATCCTGGGATGGATCCCTGGGCTGATCCCAGGGCTGGGTTGATCCTGGGGCTGATCCCAGCTGGAATTCTGAGCAGATCCCAGCTGGAATTCCAGGGTTGATCCCAGGGCTGATCCCAGCTGGAATTGTAAGCTGATCCCAGCTGGAATTGTGAGCTGATCCCAGCTGGAACTCCAGGTTTGATCCTAGGGCTGATCCTGGGACTGATCCCAACTCTGGAACTCCTGGAATTCACAGAATTCTTGGAATTCCCTGGAATCCGCAGCAGGGGGCTGAGACCTGGAGCTGATCCTGGAGTTGATCCTCGATCCGTTCCTGGTGCCGATCGCAGAGCTGCTCCCAGCCTCTCTCCCAGCTCTGGAATTCCCAGAATTCCCAGGATCAGCAGGAGCTGGTCTGCAGGTTGGGCTGGTGCAGCAGGGAGGAGATCCCGGAGCTGATCCCAGAGCTGATCCTGGAGTTGATCCCAGAGCAGATCCCAGCTGATCCCAGCCTGTCTCCCAGCTCTGGAATTCCCAGAATTCCCATTATTCCCGATATTCCCGGGATCAGCAGGAGCTGGCCTGCAGGTTGGGCTGGCGCAGCAGGGAGGAGATGGAGCCGATCCTGGAGCTGATCCCTGAACCGATCCCGGAGCTGATCCCAGCTGCTCCCAGTCTCTCTCCCAGCTCCAGAATTCCCAGAATTCCCAGTATTCAGCAGGAGCTGGCCTGCAGGTTGGGCTGGCGCAGCAGGCTGGCCAGGCTGGCCCAGCAGGGAGGAGATGGAGCCGATCCTGGAGCTGATCCTGGAGTTGATCCTGGATCCGATCCCAGAGCTGATCCCAGTCTCTCTCCCAGCTCCAGAATTCCAGAATTCCCAGAATTCCCAGTATTCAGCAGGAGCTGGCCTGCAGGTTGGGCTGGCGCAGCAGGCTGGCCAGGCTGGCCCAGCAGGGAGGAGATGGAGCCGATCCTGGAGCTGATCCTGGAGCTGATCCCGGAATTGATCCCAGAGCTGCTCCCAGCCTGTCTCCCAGCTCCGGAATTCCCGTTATTCCCATTATTCCCAGTATTCAGCAGGAGCTGGCCTGCAGGTTGGGCTGGCGCAGCAGGCTGGCCAGGCTGGTGCAGCAGGGAGGAGATGGAGCCGATCCCGGAGCTGATCCTGGAGCCGATCCTGGAGCTGCTCCCAGTCTCTCTCCCAGCTCCAGAATTCCCAGAATTCCCTGGATCAGCAGGAGCTGGCCTGCAGGTTGGGCTGGCGCAGCAGGCTGGCCAGGCTGGCCGGGCCCAGCTCCTCCTCGTCCGAGCTCAGCGGCTCCTCCTGCGCTGCCGAGTCCGCGGCGCGGCGCCTGCCGGGAAACAAGGGTTTGCCAGGGAATTCCCGCATTTCCCAGGGAATTCCCGCATTTCCCAGGGAATTCCCGCATTTCCCAGGGAATTCCCAGATTTGCCAGGGAATTCCAGCATTTCCCAGGGAATTCCCGCATTTCCCAGGGAATTCCCAGATTTGCCAGGGAATTCCAGCATTTCCCAGGGAATTCCCGCATTTCCCAGGGAATTCCCGCATTTCCCAGGGAATTCCGGCATTTCCCAGGGAATTCCCGCATTTCCCAGGGAATTCCCAGATTTGCCAGGGAATTCCCGCATTTCCCAGGGAATTCCCGCATTTCCCAGGGAATTCCCAGATTTGCCAGGGAACTCCAGCATTTCCCAGGGAATTCCCAGATTTCCCAGGGAATTCCAGCATTTCCCAGGGAATTCCGGGATTTCCCAGGGAATTCCAGCATTTCCCAGGGAATTCCCAGATTTGCCAGGGAATTCCAGCATTTCCCAGGGAATCCCCAGATTTCCCAGGGAATTCCCGGATTTGCCAGGGAATTCCAGCATTTCCCAGGGAATTCTGGCTTTTTTGCCATGGAATTCCCAGCTTTTCCCACAAAATTCTGGGAGCTTGCCACGGAATTCCTGGCTTTTCCCATGGAATTCCTGGCTTTTCCCATGGAATTCTTGGCTTTTCCCATGGAATTCCCGGGTTTTCCCATGGAATTCCCGGCTTTTCCCATGGAATTCCTGGTTTTGCCCATGGATTTCCCCCAAATTTTTTTGATTTTTTTCTACAATCCCCCCACGATTTTCCCCCGGATTTTTTTGATTTTTCTGGAATTTCCCCACCATTTTCCCCCTGGACATCTGGATTTTTCTGGAATCCCCCCACAATTTCCCCCAGATTTTTTTTTGATTTTTTTCTACAATCCCCCCACAATTCCCCCCCAGATTTTTTTGATTTTTTTCTACAATTCCCCCATGATTTTTCCCCCTAGATTTCTGGATTTTTCTGGAATTTTCCCATGAATTTCCCATGTATTTCTGGACTGTTCTGGAATTTCCCCACATTTTTTTTCCCCATGGATTTCTGGATTTTTCTACAATCCCCCCACAATTCCCCCAGATTATTTTTTGATTTTTTTCTACAATCCCCCCACGATTCCCCCCCACCCCACCCCCCCGGATTTCTGGATTTTTCTGGAATTTCCCCATGAATTTCCCATGTATTTCTGGACTGTTCTGGAATTTCCCCACATTTTTTTTTCCCCTGGATATCTGGATTTTTCTGCAATTCCCCCACAATTTCCCCCCGGATTTTTTTGATTTTTCTGCAATTCCCCCACAATTTTTTCCCCTGGATTTTTTGATTTTTTTCTGCAATTCCCCCACAATTTTCCCCCCAGATTTTTTTTATTTTCCTGCAATTCCCCCACGATTTTTCCCCCAGATTTTTTGATTTTTCTAGAATTCCCCCACGATTTTTTCCCCTGGATTTCTGGACTGTTCTATAATTTCCCCACGATTTTTTCCTCCGGATTTTTTAATTCTTCTACAATCCCCCACAATTTCCCCCGGATTTTTTTGATTTTTTTCTACAATTCCCCCACGATTTTCCCCCAGATTTTTTTTTATTTTTCCTACAATCCCCCACAATCTCCCCCCTGGCTTTTTTTAATTTTTCCTACAATCCCCCCACAATTCCCCCCACACTTTTTTTAATTTTTCCTACAATCCCCCCACAATCTCCCCACACTTTTTTTAATTTTTCCTACAATCCCCCCACAATCTCCCCCCACATTTTTTTTTAATTTTTCCTACAATCCCCCACAATCTCCCCCCACACTTTTTTTAATTTTTCCTACAATCCCCCCACAATCTCCCCCCACACTTTTTTTAATTTTTCCTACAATCCCCCACAATCTCCCCCCACATTTTTTTTAATTTTTCCTACAATCCCCCCACAATCTCCCCCCACATTTTTTTTAATTTTTCCTACAATCCCCCCACAATCTCCCCCCAGATTTTTTTTTAATTTTTCCTACAATCCCCCACAATCTCCCCCAGATTTTTTTTTGATTTTCCTACAATCCCCCCACAATTCCCCCCACATTTTTTTTAATTTTTCCTACAATCCCCCCACAATCTCCCCCCACATTTTTTTTAATTTTTCCTACAATCCCCCCACATTTTTTTTAATTTTTCCTACAATCCCCCCACACTTTTTTTAATTTTCCTACAATCCCCCACAATCTCCCCCCAGATTTTTTTTTGATTTTCCTACAATCCCCCCACAATCTCCCCCCAGATTTTTTTTTTATTTTTTTCTACAATCCCCCCACAATTTCCCCCAGATTTTTTTTGATTTTTTCCTACAATCCCCCCACAATCTCCCCCCAGATTTTTTTTTGATTTTTTTCTACAATCCCCCCACAATTCCCCCCAGATTTTTTTTTAATTTTTCCTACAATCCCCCCACGATTTCCCCGCCAGCTTTTTTAATTTTCCTGCAATCCCCCACAATTTCCCCCAGACTTTTTTTGATTTTTTTCTACAATCCCCCACGATTTTCCCCTGGATTTTTTTGATTTTTCTGGAATTTCCCCACCATTTTCCCCCAGATTTTTTGATTTTTCTAGAATTCCCCCCACGATTTTTTTCCCCTGTATTTCTGGATTTTTCTGGGATTCCCCCACGATTTCCCCCCTGTATTTCTGGATTTTTCTGGAATTCCCCCACGATTTTTTTCCCCTGTATTTCTGGATTTTTCTGAAATCTCCCCACAAATTCCCCCTGGATATCTGGATTTTTCTGCAATCCCCCCACAATCTCCCCCCACACTTTTTTTAATTTTTCCTACAATCCCCCCACAATCCCCCCCACATTTTTTTTAATTTTTCCTACAATCCCCCCACAATCTCCCCCCTGGCTTTTTTTAATTTTTCCTACAATCCCCCCACAATCTCCCCCCACACTTTTTTTAATTTTTCCTACAATCCCCCACAATCTCCCCCCACATTTTTTTTAATTTTTCCTACAATCCCCCCACGATTTCCCCGCTGGCCCATGATTTCCCCGCTGGCTTTTTTAATTTTCCTGCAATCCCCCACAATTTCCCCCAGATTTTTTTTGATTTTTTTCTACAATCCCCCCACGATTTTCCCCCAGATTTTTTTGATTTTTCTGAAATCTCCCCACAAATTCCCCCTGGATATCTGGATTTTTCTGCAATCCCCCCACAATCTCCTCCCACATTTTTTTTAATTTTTCCTACAATCTCCCCCATCTTTTTAACTTTCCTCCACCCCCCCCCACAATTTTCTAGCCTTTTCCAGGCTTCCCCCAGGCTGCCTCACCAGCCCTCCTTGTCGAGGAGGCGCAGGCGCCTGTGCAGTTGCTCGTTGAGCTCCTGCTGCTCCTCGAGCTCCCGCTGGCTTTTCCTGCGCGCGCTCTCCAGGCGCTCCAGCTCCTCCTCGGCCTCGTCCAGGCGCCGCTTCAGCGCCTTCACCCGCAGCTGCAGCTGTGCACACACGGTGGTTGAAGGGAATTCACAGGGATTTTGGGGGGTTTTTGTTTGAGGGGGAGGGTTGGGGTTTTTTGGGATTTTTTTTTTTTATTTTTTGGGGGGTTTTCGGGGGGTTTTCGGGGGTTTTTGGGGGTTTTTCAGGATTTTGGGGGTTTTTGGGGGTTTTTTTGGGGGTTTTTTGGGGGTTTTTCAGGGATTTTGGGTGTTTTTTGGGGTATTTTGGGGGGTTTTGTGGGGGTTTTTTGGGTGTTTTTGGGGTATTTTGGGTGTTTTTTGGGGTATTTTGGGGGTTTTGGGGGGTTTTTTGGGTGTTTTTTGGGGTATTTTGGGTGTTTTTTCGGGATTTTGGGGGTTTTTGGGGTATTTTGGGGGTTTTTTGGGTGTTTTTTTTGGGGGTTTTTTGGGGTTTTTGGGGGTTTTTGGGGTTTTTTGGGGGTTTTTTGGGTATTTTGGGTGTTTTTTCGGGATTTTTTGGGGGTTTTTTCAGTATTTTTTGGGGATTTTTTGGGGGTTTTTTGGGGGGTTTTTCGGGTTTTTTTGGGGTTTTTTCAGGGTTTTTTGGGGGTTTTTGGGGGTTTTTTGGGTGTTTTTTTGGGGTATTTTGGGGGTTTTTGGGGTATTTTGGGGGTTTTTTTGGGGTATTTTGGGGGTTTTTTGGGGGGTTTTTTGGGGTTTTTTAAAGGGTTTTTTTCAGGATTTTTTGGGGTTTTTCAGTGTTTTTTCAGGGATTTTGGGTTTTTTGGGGGTTTTTCAGGGATTTTGGGGGTTTTTGGGGGTTTTTTTGGGGTATTTTGGGGGTTTTTTGGGTGTTTTTTTGGGTGTTTTTGGGGGGTTTTTTGGGGGGTTTTTTCGGGATTTTTTTGGGGGTTTTTTAAAGGGTTTTTTTCAGGATTTTTTGGGGGTTTTTTGGGATTTTTTGGGGTTTTTTCAGGGATTTTGGGTGGTTTTTTGGGGTATTTTGGGTGTTTTTTCAGGATTTTTGGGGGTTTTTTCAGTATTTTTGGGGGATTTTTTTGGGGTTTTTTGGGGGGTTTTTCGGGTTTTTTTGGGGTTTTTTCAGGGTTTTTTGGGGGTTTTTGGGGGTTTTTTGGGTGTTTTTTTGGGGTATTTTGGGGGTTTTTGGGGTATTTTGGGGGTTTTTTTGGGTGTTTTTTTGGGGTATTTTGGGGGTTTTTTTGGGGTTTTTTTAAAGGGTTTTTTTCAGGATTTTTGGGGTTTTTTAGGATTTTTTGGATTTTTTGGGGTTTTTTCAGGGTTTTTTAGGGGTTTTTGGGTGTTTTTTTGGGTGTTGTTTGGGGGGTTTTTTGGGGGGTTTTTTGGGTTTTTTTAAAGGGTTTTTTTCAGGGTTTTTTGTGGTTTTTTTGGGTTTTTTTCAGGATTTTTCGGGGGTTTTTGGGGTTTTTCAGGGTATTTTGGGGTTTTTTTCAGGGTTTTTTGGGGGTTTTTGGGTTTTTCAGGGATTTTGGGTGGTTTTTTGGGTTACTTTGGGGTTTTTTGGGGTTTTTTCAGGGATTTTTAAAGGGTTTTTTTTCAGGATATTTTGGGGGTTTTTTGGGAATTTTTCAGGTTTTTTTCAGGATTTTTTGGGGTTTTTTTCAGGGTTTTTTTGGGGTTTTCCAGGGATTTTGGGGTTTTTTTGGGGTATTTTGGGGTTTTTTTGGGGGTTTTTTTAAAGGGTTTTTTTCAGGATATTTTGGGGGTTTTTTGGGATTTTTTGGGGTTTTTTCAGGGTTTTTTGGGGGGATTTTGGGGTTTTTCAGGGATTTTGGGGGGTTTTTTGGGGTATTTTGGGGTTTTTTTTGGGGGTTTTTTTTAAAGGGTTTTTTTCAGGATATTTTGGGGGTTTTTTGGGATTTTTTGGGGTTTTTTGGGATTTTTTGGGTTTTTTTCAGGGTTTTTTGGGGGGTATTTTGGGGTTTTTTGGGGTATTTTGGGGGTTTTTTTTGGGGTATTTTGGGGGTTTTTTGGGTTTTTTTGGGGTTTTTTTTTAAGGTTTTTTTTCAGGGATTTTTTGGGGGTTTTTTGGGGGTTTTTTGGATTTTTTGGGGTTTTTTGGGATTTTTGGGGTTTTTTTGAGGTATTTTGTGGGATTTTTTTGGGGTTTTTTGGGGGTTTTGGTTTTTCAGGGTTTTTTTGGGGTTTTTTTGGGTTTTTTGGGGTATTTTTGGGATTTTTGGGGTTTTTTTCGGGTTTTTTGGGGTTTTTTCAGGGTTTTTTTGGGGATTTTTTGGGGTTTTTTGGGGTTTTTGGGGTTTTTCGGGTTTTTCAGGGTTTTTTGGGTTTTTTTGGGGATTTTTTGGGATTTTTTCAGGATTTTTGGGTTTTTTTCGGGTTTTTTGGGTTTTTTCAGGGTTTTTTGGGTTTTTTTTGGGGTTTTTCGGGGTTTTTTGGTTTTTTTCAGGGTGTTTTGGTTTTTTGGGGTTTATTTTTTCAGGATTTTTTGGGTTTTTTGGGGTTTTTTGGGTTTTTTTTTATTTTTTGGCTTTTTTTCAGGATTTTTTGGGGTTTTTTAGGTTTTTTTTAAAGGGTTTTTTTGAGGTTTTTTTTCAGGATTTTTTGGGGTTTTTTGGGGTTTTTTCGAGGTTTTTTTTTTTTTTTCGGATTTTTTGGGGTTTTAGGTTTTTAGTTTTTTGGGTTTTTTTTCAGGATTTTTGGGTTTATGGGGTTATTCGAGGTTTTTTTGGTGTGTGTTTTTTGATTTTTTGGGGTTTTTTTTGGGTTTTTTGGGGGTTTTTTAGAATGTGTTTTTTCAGGATTTTTGGTTTTTTGGGTTTTTTGGGGTTTTTAGATTTGTTTTGGTTTTTGGGGGTTTTTTGGGGGTTTTTTTTGGGATTTATTGGGGTTTTTTTCTGGATTTTTGGGGGTTTTTTAAAGGATTTTTGGGGGATTTTTGGGGTTTTTTGGGGGGTTTTTTTGGGTTTTTTGGGGGGGGTTTTTTGGATTTTTTTGTGGATTTTTCGTGGATTTTTTGGGTGGTGGTTTTTTTTGTTTGTTTGTTTGGGTTTTTGTGTGTGTGTGTGTGTGTGTGTGTGTGTTGTTGTTGTTTTTTTTTTAGTTTTTTTCCCCAGGATTCTTTGGGGGTTTTTTTAAGGATTTTTTGGAGGGGGGGTTCGGGTTTTTTTCAGGGATTTTTTGGGATTTTTTGGGGTTTTTTTTTTCCAAATTTTTCCCAGCCTTTCCCAGAACCAATCCCAAATTTTCCCCAGATTTCTCCAGAACCAATCCCAAATTTCCCCCAACTTTTCCAGGACCAATCCCCGATTTTTCCCCAATTTTTCCCAGCCTTTCCCAGAACCAATCCCAAATTTCCCCCACCTTTTTCCAGAACCAATCCCAAATTTTTTCCCAGCCTTTCCCAGAACCAATCCCAAATTTTCCCCAGCCTTTTCCAGAACCAATGCCAGATTCTCCCCAGATTTTTCCAGGACCAATCCCAAATTTTTCCCAGATTTTTCTTGGACCAATCCCCGATTTTTCCCAGATTTTTCCCACCTTTTCCCAGAACCAATCCCAAATTTTTCCCAGATTTTTCCAGAACCAATCCCAAATTTTCCCAACCTTTTCCCAGAACCATTCCCAAATTTCCCCCACTTTTCTCAGGACCATTCCCAATTTTTCCCTGATTTTCCCCCGATTTTTCCCCAATTTCCCCCACTTTTTCCCAGGACCAATCCCAAATTTTCCCCCACCTTTTCCAGGACCAATTCCCACTTTTCCCCTGATTTTTCCCCCACCTTTTCCCAGAACCAATCCCAAATTTTCCCCCGATTTTTCCCCGATTTTTCCCAATTTTCCCCTGATTTTTCCCCGGATCATTCCCAATTTTCCCCCAATTTTTTCCCAATTTTTCTCCGATTTTTCCCAGGACCAATCCCTGATTTTCCCCTGATTTTTCCCACCTTTTCCCAGAACCATTCCCAATTTTCCCCCGATTTTTCCCTGATTATCCCCACCTTTTTCCAGAACCAATCCCCAATTTTTCCCCACCTTTTCCCTGATTTTCCCCCAATTTTTCCATGATTTTTCCCTGATTTTTCCCCACTTTTCCCCTGATTTTCCCCCACCTTTTCCCAGAACCAATCCCAATTTTCCCTTGATTTTCCCCCAATTTTTCCCACCTTTTCCCAGGACCATTCCCAATTTTCCCCCGATTTTTCCCCAATTTTCCCCCGATTTTTCCCTGCTTTTTCCCCAATTTTCCCTGATTTTCCCCGATTTTTCCATGATTTTCCCCTGATTTTTCCTCACCTTTTCCCAGAACCATTCCCAATTTTCCCCCGATTTTCCTTGATTTTCCCCAATTTTCCCCCACCTTTTCCCAGGACCATTCCCAATTTTTCCCCGATTTTTCCATGATTTTTCCTTACCTTTTCCCAGAACCATTCCCAATTTTCCCTTGATTTTCCCCCAATTTTCCCCCAATTTTCCCCCACCTTTTCCCAGGACCATTCCCAATTTTTCCCCGATTTTTCCATGATTTTTCCTTACCTTTTCCCAGAACCATTCCCAATTTTCCCCGATTTTTCCCCAACTTTCCCCAATTTTTCCCCACCTTTTCCCAGAACCATTCCCAATTTTTCCCCGATTTTCCCCCGATTTTTCCCCAACTTTCCCCCAATTTTTCCCACCTTTTCCCAGGACCAATTCCCAATTTTTCCCCCCTTTTTCTGGGAATTCTGCCCCACCTGGTCCCTCTGGCTGCCGCTGCTCTGCCGCTCCTCATCCAGCTGCAGAGACAATTCCTTGATTTTCCGCTCCAGCTTCCGGTGAGCCGCGAGCAGCGCGCTCTTCTCCCTGGAAAAACGGGAATTCCGGGAATTCTGGGAATTTTTTGAAGGCATTTCTGGGATTTTTTTAAGGGGTTTTTCCTTTCAGGAATTTTTAAGGGGTTTTTTTTGAAGGTTTGGGATTTTTTTTTTATTTTTTTAAAAAGTTTATATTGAATTTTTTTGGATTTTGGATTTTTTTGGATTTTGGATTTTTTGGGATTTGGGATTTTTGGGATTTGGGATTTTTTTGGGATTTTGGATTTTTTTGGGATTTCTTTTGGATTTTGGGTTTGTTGGGATTTGGGATTTTTTGGGATTTTGAGGTTTTTGAGATTTTGAGGTTTTTGGGGAATTTTTGGGGATTTTGAGGTTTTTTGGGATTCAGGATCTGGGATTTGGATTTTTTGGGATTTGGGATTTTTTTTTGATTTCGGATTTTTTGGGGATTTTTTTTGGATTTTGGGTTTGTTGGGATTTGGGATTTTTTGGGGATTTGGGATTTTGGATTTTTTGGGATTTTGAGGTTTTTGAGATTTTGAGGTTTTTGGGGAATTTTTGGGGATTTTGAGGTTTTTTGGGATTCAGGATCTGGGATTTGGGGTTTTTGGGGATCTGGGATTTTTTGATTTTGGGATTTTTTGGGATTTGGGATTTTCTTGGGATTTTTTGGGATTTGGGATTTTCTTGGGATTTGGGATATTTTGGGATTTTAAGGTTTTTGGGGAATTTGGGGGGATTTTGAGGTTTTTTGGGATTCAGGATCTGGGGTTTTTGGGGATCTGGGATTTTTTGGGATTTGGCTCAGGTCCCTCTCCTCAGCCTGGAACGGGATTTTTTGGGATTTTGAATTCTTGGGATTTTCTGGGATTTGGGATTTTGAATTCTTCAGGATTTTTTGGGATTTGGGATTTGGAATTCTCGGGGATTTTTTGGGATTTGGGATTTTGAATTCTTGGGGATTTTCTGGGATTTGGGATTTTGAATTCTTCAGAATTTTTTGGGATTTGGGATTTGGAATTCTCGGGGATTTTTTGGGATTTTGGATTTTGAATTCTGTGGGATTTTCTGGGATTTGGGATTTTGAATTCTTCAGGATTTTTTGGGATTTGGGATTCTTGGGGATTTTCTGGGATTTGGGATTTTGAATTCTTCAGGATTTTTTGGGATTTGGAATTCTCGGGGATTTTTTGGGATTTGGGATTTGGAATTCTCGGGGATTTTCTGAGATTTGGGATTTTGAATTCTTCAGGATTTTTTGGGATTTGGGATTTGGAATTCTCGGGGATTTTTTGGGATTTTGGATTTTGAATTCTTGGGGATTTTTTGGGATTTTGGATTTTGAATTCTTGGGGATTTTTTGGGATTTGGGATTTGGAATTCTGTGGGATTTTTTGGGATTTGGGATTGTCTGGGCTTTGGCTCAGGCACCTCTCCTCAGCCTGCAGCTGATCCTGCAGCTCCTCCAGCTGAGATTCCAGCTGGGAATTCCGGCTGCTCCCGGGTCTCTGCTGCCCCTCGGCCGCCGCCAGCCGCGCCCGCAGCTCCTTGGCCTGCAACATTCCCAGAATTCCCAAAAATCCTGGGGTCATTCCTGGGAAATTCCCAAAAATCTCCCCCCAATCCTGGGGTTGTTCCCGGTTTATTCCCAAAATTCCCCCCCAGTCCCAAAGGTCATTCCCAGTTTATTCCCAAAAATCCCAGGGGTCGTTCCTGGTTTATTCCCAAAAATCCCGTGGTTATTCCCAGTTTATTCCCTGAAGTCCTGGGATTATTCCTGGTTTATTCCCCAGGATTTTTCCCAGGATTTCCCCAGGATTTTTCCCAGGATTTTCTGGGCATTTTTCTGGAGATTTTCCAGGAATTTTCTGGGGATTTTTCCCAGGATTTTCCCCAGGATTTTCCTGAGGATTTTCCCAGGATTTTCCCCAGGATTTTCTGGGAATTTTTCTGGAGATTTTCCCAGGAATTTTCTGGGGATTTTTCCCAGGATTTTCTGGGGATTTTCCCAGAATTTCGGGGGGATTTTTTGGGATTTTTCCAGGATTTCCCCAGGATTTTTCCCAGGATTTTCTGGGAATTTTCCCCAGGATTTCCCCATGATTTTTCCCAGGAATTTTCCGGGGATTCTCCCTGGATTTTCCCCACCTGGCGCTCCAGGGAGCTCTTGTCACACTCCAGGTCCTGGCGGCTCGAGCGCTCCTGGAGCAGCTCCGCCCTCAGCTGCTCAATCTGGGAAGAAAAACAGGGAAAATCCAGGAATTTCCAGAATTTTCCACCATTTCCCCATGGATTTGAAACCCCTAATTCCCACCCATATGTAAAAAAAAAAAATGGGAATTTTCTTTGGGTGTTTTTTAAGCCCCAAATTCCCAGGGAAATATTAAAAATTGGGAATTTCCCAGCCTTTTTTTCCACCTAAAATGAAATAAAAATTGGGAATTTTTTTTGGGTTTTTAAATTTCCCCAGTGTTAAAAAATCAGGAATTTCTTTGGGAATTTTGAAATCCCAAAATTTAAAAAATGGGGAATTTTTCATCCCAAATTCCCACCCAAAAATTAAAAAAATCAGGATATTTTTTTTGAATTTTCCAATCCCAAACCATAAAAAAATGGGGAATTTTTCAATCCCAAATTCCCACCCAACCACAAAAAAATCAGGAATTTTTTGGGGAATTTTTCAATCCCAAAACTTTAAAAGAATTGGGAATTTTTCAATCCCAAACCATAAAAATTTGGGAATTTTTTTTTTGGAATTTTTCATTCCCCAAACAAAAAAAATCAGGAATTTTTTTGGGAATTTTCCAATCCCAAACCATAAAAGATGGGGAATTTTCCAATCCCAAATTCCCACTCAACCATAAAAAAAATCAGGAATTCCTTTGGGAATTTTTCAATCCCAAACCATAAAAATAATGGGGAATTTTCCAATCCCAAATTCCCAACCATTAAAAAAAATCAGGAATTCTTTGGGAATTTTCCCAAATCCCCACTGCCAATTCCCAGGTGGAATTCTGGGAGGATTTTGGGGTTTTGTTTTTGCAGGATTGGAATTCCCAAAGTTGCTGGAATTCCCGGAATTCCTAGAATTCCCAGTTTTTTACCTGCTCCCTGCTCCTGGTCACCCTCTCAGTGAGCAGCTCTGCTGAGCTCCTCTCCTCCTCCAGCTCCAGCTCCAAACGTTGGGATTTTTCCTGGAATTGCACGGGAAAAAATCGGGATTTTATTAGGAATTTTATTGGAATTTTATGGGAGAAATTCAGGGTATTTTTAGGGATTTTTGGGGAGTTTTATGGGGGAATTTCGGGATTATTTTTAGGATTTTTTTGGGGAATTTCAAGATTTTTTTTTAGCATTTTTATTGGGAAAATTCAGGATATTTTTAGGAATTTTTTTTTTTTGAAATTTCAGGATATTTTTAGGAATTTTTGGGGGAATTTTTTGGATCTTTTCAGGAAATTTTTAGGAGGAATTTTGGGGTTTTTTTATTTAATTTTCAGGGAATTTTCTGTCACTTTTCAGGGAATTTTCTGGGGATTTTCAGGGGATTTTCAGGGAATTTTCAGGGAATTTTCTGCCAATTCTCAGGGAATTTTCCATCAATTTTCAGGGAATTTTCTGCGGATTTTCAGGGAATTTTCTGTGGATTTTCAGGGAATTTTCTGCAGATTTTCAGGGATTTTCAGCCAATTCTCAGGGAATTTTCTGCCAATTCTTAGGGAATTTTCCATCAATTTTCAGGGAATCTTCTACCAATTCTCAGGGAATTTCCCAGCAACTTCCCCGCAATTTCCCCCCCCATTTCCCAGGACTTTTCCAGGACTTTTTTCCCCGGGAATTCCCACCTCCAGCGCCTTGGACTGCCGAGCTCTCTCCTCCTGGGATCTCCTCCGATTTTCCAGCTCCTGCTGCAGCTCCTGCAGCCTCTGCAGCAGCAGCTCCTTGTCCAGCACCAGCTGATCCCGCTCTTCCCGATTTTCCTGCATCGTCTCCTTCAACCGGGAAACCTGACGGGAAAAAAACCAAAAATTCCCAAAATTTTCCCCCCAAAAAAATAAAAAAAAATGTGTGGAATTGTAAAAAAAAATCCAGCTGTGCTTCCCAACAAACCTCGTCCTGCAGCTTCCCGAGGTTTTGTTGGGATTTTTCCACCTCGGCCTCGCGGTCTTGGGCGATTTTTTGGGAATTCGCGAGTTCCCGTCGGGATTTTTCCTGGAATTCTTCCAGCTGGGCTCGGAGAGAGGCCAGGGAGCTTTGGGATTCTGCTGTCATCTGCTCCAGCTGCCAGGGGGAATAATAAAAAAAATTTTAAAAAAAGGGAATTTTTGGGGTGGGGAGAGTTTTGTGGGATGGTGTGAAAAATGTGGGATTTTTCAGGGGAGGGAATCGGGGAATTCCCTGAGAAAAATGTAAAGTTTGGGGGAAAACCACCAAAATTCCACGTAAAAAACCATGGAATTCTGTGGAAAAAACACAGCAATGCAGGAGAATTCCATGAAGAAAACTCAGAATTCCATGAGAAACCCCAAAACTCCATTGAAAACCCCTCAGAATTCCATGAGAAAACTACAAAATTCCATGGGAAAAACCCCCAGAATTCCATGAAAAATCCACAATTTGGTGAAAAACAAACAAACAAAAAAATCTATAACCCCCCAGAATTCTGTGTAAAAACCCAAAATTACATGAAAAAAAATCAGAATTCTGTGAAAAATTTAGGAATCTCTTCCCAAACTTCTCAGAGATCCCAATCCCACAAAATGGAGGTTCTGGGATGAGGAAGCGCCACAACTGAATTTAAAAAACACAAAAAAATTCCACGAAGAAACAACCAAAAATTCCACAAAAAAAAACCCACCAAAAATTAAACAAAAAACCACCAAAAAATTCCACAAAAATCCCGATTTTTTTCCCCTCAGCTCCTTGCCCAGCTGCTCCCGCTCCTCCCTCAGCTCCCCGCCCAAACCCCACAAGGAAAAACCCCACAGAATTCCAGGAAAAAATCCAAAATTCCTCAAAAAACACCGGAATTCCACCAGAAAAGGCAAAATTCCATCAGAAATCCCCTCAGAATTCCACAGAAAATCACAAAATTTCCACAAAAATTCCTCAGAATCGCTCCCAATCCTCTGAGATCCCAAACCGACAAAATGGAGTCCGGGGGGGATTTCAGCACGAGAAAACGACAGAATTCCATGAAAAAAACCCCAAAATTTCCAGAAAAAACCACAAAATTTGCACAAAATTCCACAAAAAACCCCAAAATTTCCACAAACCCCCCAAAATACCACAAAAATCCCGGATTTTTTCCCCCTCACCTCCTTGCCCAGCTGCTCCCGCCGCTCCCTCTGCTCCCTCAGCTCCCCGCCCAAACCCCACAGGGAAAAACCCCACAAAATCCCTCAAAAACCACCGAAATTCCACCAGAAAAGGCGAAGTTCCACCAGAAAACCTCTCAGAATTCCACAGGAAATTACAAAATTTCCACCAAAAATCCTCAGAATCGCTCCTAAACCTCTGAGATCCCAAACCGACAAAATGGAGTCCGGGGGGATTTCAGCACGAGAAAACGACAGAATTCCAGGAAAAAACCCTCAAAATTTCCACAAAAAACTAAATTTCCACAAAAAAAAAAAACCAAAAAATTCCACAAACCCCCCCAAAATTCCAAAAAAATCCCGGATTTTTCCCCTCACCTCCTTGCCCAGCTGCTCCCGCCGCTCCTCTGCTCCCTCAGCTCCCCGCCCAAACCCCACAGGGAAAACCCCCACAAAATCCCTCAAAAACCCCAAAATTCCTCAAAAACACCGAAATTCCACCAGAAAAGGCGAAGTTCCACCAGAAAACCTCTCAGAATTCCACAGGAAATTACAAAATTTCCACCAAAAATCCTCAGAATCGCTCCTAAACCTCTGAGATCCCAAACCGACAAAATGGAGTCCGGGGGGGATTTCAGCACGAGAAAACGACAGAATTCCATGAAAAAAACCCCAAAATTTCCAGAAAAAAAACCTCTAAATTTCCACAAAAACACCAAAAAATTCCACAAACCCCCCAAAATTCCCCAAAAATCCCGGATTTTCCCCCTCACCTCCTTGTCCAGCTGCTCCTTGACGCCCTGCAGCTGCTCCCGCCGCTGCCGCTCCTGCCGCAGGTCGCTCTGGGTGAATTGAAATTTTATTTTTTGGGTTTTTTTGGGTTTTTTTTGTGGGGGTTTTAATGGGATTTTTTTTGTGGGAGGTGCTTGGGGTGGTTTGGGGATTTTTTTGGGATTTTTTTTGGGGGGGTTGGGGATTTTTGGTGGCTTTTGGGGGATTTTTTGGGGGTTTTTTTTGAGGTGGTCTTTGGGATTTTTTTTACATTTCTGTGGGATTTTTTGTGGGGTTTTTATGGGATTTTTTTGTGGGTTTTTTGGTGGTTTTTGGGATTTTTGGGGGGGATTTTTTGGTGGGAGGTGGTTGTGGGGTTTTTGGGGGATTTTTTGGGGATTTTTTGGGGTTTTTTTTGAGGTGGTCTTTGGGATTTTTTTTTATATTTCTGTGGGATTTTTTGTGGGGTTTTTGTGGGGATTTTTGTGGGGGGTTTTTTGGTGGTTTTTTTGGATTTTGGGGGATTTTTTGTGGGTGTTTTATGGGATTTTTTTTGGTGGGAGGTGGTTGTGGGGTTTGGGGTTTTTTGGGGATTTTGGGGGGATTTTTTTGTGGGGTTTTGGGGTTTGTTTTGCTGAACTTTATGAATTTTTAAATTCATTTTTAATCCTTTTCCACACCCCCAGTACCTCCAGTTTGGCCATTTTATCCTGGAGCTGCTCCCGGCGCTTCCGCTCCTCCTGCTCCTCCTCCAGCCGAGCTTCCAGAACCTTCCGTGCTTCCTGTGACGATTCCAGAACCTTCTGCTCCTTCTCCAGCTGAGCTTCCAGAACTTTCTGTGCCTCCTGTGATGATTCCAGAACCTTCTGGACCTCCTCCAGCCGAGCTTCCAGAACTTTCCTTTCCTTCAGCTGCTTTTCCAGAACTTTCTGGGCCTCCTCCAGTTGAGATTCCAGAACTTTCCTTTCCTTCAGTTGAGTTTCCAGAATTTTCCGGGCTTCCTGTGAGGATTCCAGAACTTTCTGCTCCTTCTCCAACCGAGATTCCAGAACTTTCCGCCCCTCCTGCTCCTTCTCCAACCGAGATTCCAGAACTTTCCGGGTCTCCTGCTCCTTCTCCAGTTGAGTTTCCAGAAGTTTCCTTTCCTTCAGTTGCTTTTCCAGAACTTTCTGGGCCTCCTCCAGTTGAGATTCCAGAATTTTCCGTGATTCCAGAGAGGATTCCAGAACTTTCTGCTCCTTCTCCAGCCGAGCTTCCAGAACTTTCCTTTCCTTCAGTTGAGTTTCCAGAACTTTCCGGGCTTCCTGTGAGGATTCCAGAACTTTCTGCTCTTTCTCCAGCCGAGATTCCAGAACTTTCCGTGCTTCCTGTTCCTTCTCCAGCTGAATTTCCAGAACTTTCTGGGCCTCCTGGGCCTCCTCCAGTTGAGATTCCAGAATTTTCCGCGATTCCAGAGAGGATTCCAGAACTTTCTGCTCCTTCTCCAGCCGAGATTCCAGAACTTTCCTTTCCCTCAGTTGAGTTTCCAGAACTTTCCGCTCCTCCTGTGCCTCCTCCAGCCGAGCTTCCAGGAAATCCCGGGCCTGCAAAAATCCCAGGGAATTTCAGGGAGTTTAGAAATTTTTTTGGATTTTTTAAAATTGTTTTTGGGGATTTTTTGGTGGAATTTTAGGGATTTTTTGGGGATTTTTTTTGGGGGGGGGTGTTTAGGGATTTTTTGAGGATTTTTTCGGGGGGATTTTTTTGGGGATTTTTTGGGGATTTTTTGAGGATTTTTTGAGGATTTTTGGGGGGAGTTTTGGGGATTTTTTGAGGATTTTTTGGGGAGTTTTGGGGATTTTTTGAGGATTTTTTTGGGATTTTTTAGGGGAGTTTTGGGATTTTTTGAAGATTTTTTGGGGGGAGTTTTGGGGATTTTTTGAGGATTTTTGGGGAATTTTGGGGGATTTTTTTGAGGATTTTTGGGGGATTTTGGGGGATTTTTTTTTGGATTTTTGGGGATTTTTTGAAGATTCTTTTGGGATTTTTGGTGGAATTTTGGGGATTTTTTGAGGATTTTTTGGGGATTTTTTGAGGATTTTTTGGGGAGTTTTGGGGAATTTTGGGGGGATTTTTTAAAATTATTTTTGGGGATTTTTGGGTGGAATTTTGGGGGATTTTTTTGAGGAATTTTGGGGGATTTTTTGAGGAATTTTGGGGGATTTTTTTTGGGGATTTTTTGAGGATTTGGGGGGGATTTTTTGGGGGATTTTTTGAGGATTTTTGGCGGGTTTTTTTGTGGAATTTTGTGGAATTTTTAAAATTATTTTGGGGGATTTTTGAGGAGTTTCATGGAATTTTGGAGGAATTTTATGGGAATTTTTTTAATTTTTCAGGACAATTTTAGCTGATCACCAGCAATTCCCAAATTTCCCCAAATTTCCCCAAATTTCCCCAAATTTCCCCTTACCTGGGTGGCCTCGTCCCTCTCCCCTGGAGCTTTTCTAGATCCTTCTGGAGCTTTTCCAGCTCCTGGAAAAAAATCCCAAATTTTAGGGGAAAAAATCCTGAATTTTGGGGGAAAAAAAATCCGAATTTTAGGGGAAAAAATCCCGAATTTTGGGGGAAAAAAATCCCGAATTTTTGGGGAGTAAAATCCCGACTTTTTTTATTTTTGTTTTAAACCCCAAATTTTAGGGAATAAAATCCCAATTTGGGGGGAAAAAATCCAATATTTTTTTTTTTTTTTAAATCCCGAATTTTGGGGAATAAAATCCCAAATTTTAGGGAATAAAATCCCGATTTTTTTTTTTATTTATTTTAAACGCCAAATTTTAGGGAATAAAATCCTGATTTTGGAGGAAAAAAAAAATCCCAATTTTGGAGAAAAAAAATCCAATTTTTTTTAAAAAAAATCCCAAATTTTGGGGGAAAAAATCCCGATTTTTGGGGAATAAAATCCCAAATTTTGGGGAATAAAATCCCAAATTTTAGGGACTAAAATCCCGGTTTTTGGGGTGGGAATTCCCATTTTTGGCACCTTCTGGAGCCTCCCCAGCTGCCCGGGGTCCCGCTGGTCCCGCTCTCGATTTGGATCAATCAAAAATCCCAAATTTTCAGAGGAAAAAACCCAAAAACTGGGGGGAAAAAAATCCCAAATTTTGAGGAAAAAATCCTGAATTTTGGGGGATAAAAATCCCAATTTTTGTGGAATAAAATCCCGATTTTGGGGAAAAAAAATCCAATTTTTTTTTTTTTTTAAGTCCCAAATTTTGAGGGAAAAAGTCGCAAATTTTGGGGAATAAAATCCCAAATTTTAGGGAATAAAATCCCATTTTTTTGGGGTGGGAATTCCCATTTTTGGCACCTTCTGGAGCTTCCCCAGCTGCCCGGGGTCCCGCTGGTCCCGCAGCTCCCGCAGCTCCTCCTCCAACTCGTCCCGCTCCAGCTGAGCCTGCAGCAGCCTGGAAAAACCAAAATTCCCCAAATTCCCCGAATTCCCCAAATTCCCCAAATTTCTGGAGTGGTTTGGGGGGAAAAAATAAAAAAAAAATGAAAAAAAAGCGCCCCAAAATCAACCAAAAAATCTCAATTTTTGGGGTCCGGGAAATAGCGGAAAATCGCAAAATTTGGATTATGGAAATTCCTGGGAAATTCCAATATTTGGATTGTGGGAAATGCAAAAAAAATCCCTAATTTTGGGTTGTGGAAAATCCCAGAAATATCTGAATATTTGGGTCCCAGAAAATCCCCCCCAAAAAAATCCCCAAAAATTCCCTCCTAAAAATAAAAATATCCCTAAAAAATTCTTCAAAATTAAAAAGAATCCCAAAAAAAATCCCCCCCCAAAAATCCCAAAAAAATCCCCAAAATTCCCTAAAAAATAAAAAAAAATCCCCAAAAATCCTTAAAAAAATCATTAAAAAATCCCAAAAAATCCTTTAAAAAATCCCTAAAAAATTTCAAAAAATCCTTTAAAAAAAAATCCCCAAAAAATAAAAAAATCCCAAAAGAATCCCAAAAAAATCCTTTAAAAATCCTTAAAAATTCCAAAAAACTCCTTAAAAAATCCACAAAAAACCCCCAAAAATAAAAAAAATTTAAAAAAATCCCAAAAAAGTCCCCAAAAAATCCTTTAAAAACCCCCAAAAATCCCAAAAAAATCTTAAAATTATCCCAAAAAATCCTTAAAACCCCCCAAAAAATCCTAAAAAAAACCCCAAAAAATCCCCCAACCCCCTCCCCCCCAAAATCCCTATTTTTTTTTTTTTTAATCCCCAAATTCCCAACAAATCTGGGACTCACTCCTGCTTGGAATTCCGCAGCTCCTCCCGGTTTTTCTGGAACATTCCTCGCCACTGCTCCGCCTCCTCCCTGCTCTCCTCCAGCTCCCTCCTCACATTCCTCACCTCCACTCCCAAATTTTCCTTCTCCTGCTCCAGGCTGGAATTTTCCTGCAAGGAAACCCCCAAAATTCCCCAAAAAATTCCCCCAAAAATTCCCAAAATAGCCTCGGAAAATGGAAATTCCAAAGGGATTTTTCCCAATTTTTTCCACATTACAGAGATTTTTTTTCTCAATTTTCCCCAAATTCCAAAGGGATTTTTCACAATTTTTTTCCCCATTTCCCAAGGTTTTTTCCCAATTTTTCCCCAAATTCCCGAGGTTTTTTCCCAATTTTTCCCCATATTCCAAAGGGATTTTCCCCAAATTACAAAGGGATTTTTCCTAATTTTTCCCATATTCCAAAGGGATTTTCCCAAAATTTTTCCCCCATTCCAAAGGGATTTTCCCCAAATTCCAAAGGGATTTTTCCTAATTTTTTCCCACTTTACAGAGATTTTTTTCCACAATTTTTCCCCATATTCCAAAGGGATTTTTCCCCAATTTTTCCCACTTTACATAGATTTTTTTTCCCAATTTTTCTCCATATTCCAAAGGGATTTCCCCCCATTTTTTCCCCCATTCCAAAGGGATTTTCCCCAAATTCCAAAGGGATTTTTCCCAATTTTTTTTCCCCATTTCCCAAGGTTTTTTCCCAATTTTTCCCCATATTCCAAACAGATTTTCCCCCAATTTTTCCCCATATTCCTGAGGTTTTTTTCCCAATTTTTCCCCATATTCCAAAGGGATTTTTCCCCCATCCCAAGGTTTTTTCCCAATTTTTCCACATTCCAAAGGAATTTCCTCCTAATTTTCCCCATATTCCAAAGGGATTTTCCCAATCCCCGACCCCAATCCCAAATCCCAAATCCCTGACCCCAAATCCCTAATCCCTGATCCCAGTCCCCAATCCCAAACTCCAATCCCCAATTCCAAACTCCAATCCCATATCCCTGACCCCAAATCCCCAATCCCTGACCCCAAATCCCCAATCCCTGATCCCAATCCCCAATCCCATATCCCTGACCCCAAATCCCAATTCCTGACCCCAAATCCCTGATCCCAATCCCCAAATCCCTGTCCCCAATCCCTGACCCCACATCCCCAATCCCCAATCCCTGACCCAATCCCCAATCCTGACCCGAATCCCTGACCCCAAATCCTCAATCCCTGACCCCAATCCCCAATCCCAATCCCCAATCCCAATCCCCAATCCCAATCCCCAATCCTGACCCCAATCCCAACCCTGTGGCTCCTGTCGAGGTTGCCCCGTTCCCGTTCCAGCTCGCCCCGCAGCCACTCCAGCTCCCAATCCCCAATCCTGATCCCAATCCCCAATCCTGATCCCAATCCCCAATCCTGACCCCAATCCCCAATCCCTGACCCCAATCCCTGACCCCAAATCCCCAATCCTGACCCCAATCCCAAATCCCCCAATCCCGACCCTGTGGCTCCTGTCGAGGTTGCCCCGTTCCCGTTCCAGCTCGCCCCGCAGCCGCTCCAGCTCCCAATCCCCAATCCTGATCCCAATCCCAATCCTGACCCCAATCCCAATCCCCAGTCCCCAATCCCTGACCCCAATCCCCAATCCCTGACCCCAATGCCAATCCCGACCCTGTGGCTCCTGTCGAGGTTGCCCCGTTCCCGTTCCAGCTCGCCCCGCAGCCGCTCCAGCTCCCAATCCCCAATCCTGATCCCAATCCCCAATCCCTGACCCCAATCCCCAATCCCCAATCCCTGACCCCAATGCCAATCCCGACCCTGTGGCTCCTGTCGAGGTTGCCCCGTTCCCGTTCCAGCTCGCCCCGCAGCCGCTCCAGCTCCCAATCCCCAATCCTGATCCCAATCCCCAATCCCTGACCCCAATCCCCAATCCCCAATCCCTGACCCCAATGCCAATCCCGACCCTGTGGCTCCTGTCGAGGTTGCCCCGTTCCCGTTCCAGCTCGCCCCGCAGCCGCTCCAGGTCGCCGTCGTGCGCGGCCACCTCGGCCTGCAGGGCCCCTTTCAGGGCCAGCAGCTCCCGCTCCAGGCGCCGCCGCGACCCCAAAACCTCCGCGAGCTGCTGCCGGCACTGCTGCAGCTCCTGGGAATGGGAATGGGATTGGGAACGGGATTGGGGATTGGGATTGTGACCCTGAAACCTCTGCGAGCTGCTGCCGGCACTGCTGCAGCTCCTGGGAATGGGAATGGGAATGGGAACGGGATTGGGGATTGGGATTGTGACCCTGAAACCTCCGCGAGCTGCTGCCGGCACTGCTGCAGCTCCTGGGAATGGGAATGGGAATGGGAACGGGATTGGGATTGGGATTGTGACCCCGAAACCTCCACAAGCTGCTCCCGGCACTGCTGCAGCTCCTGGGAATGGGAATGGGATTGGGAACGGAATTGTGACCCCAAAACCTCCCTGAGCTGCTCCCGGCACTGCTGCAGCTCCTGGGAACGGGAATAGGATTGGGATCGGGATTATGACCCCAAAACCTCCCTGAGCTGCTCCTGGCACTCCTGGAGCTCCTGGGAATAGGATTGGGATTGGGATCGTGACCCTAAAACCTCCCTGAGCTGCTCCTGGATCTCCTGCAGCTCCTGGGAACGGGATTGGGGTTTGGGATTTGGGGTTCTGGATTGGAATTTGGGGTTTGGGATTTGGGGATTGAGGGTTTGGGATTTGGGGCTGTGACCCCAAAAGCACCTCCAGGAGCTCCTGGAAAGTGGGTAAAGTTGGGATTTATGGGGTTTTTATTGGGATTTCCCCCTTTCCGAGGGTTTTGGGGTTACCTGGTAGAGGTCCTGGCTCTCGGGGTCGATGTTGGGGTCACTTTTGGG
Organism: Sitta carolinensis; assembly: GCA_032173965.1. Classification (NCBI taxonomy): domain Eukaryota; kingdom Metazoa; phylum Chordata; class Aves; order Passeriformes; family Sittidae; genus Sitta; species Sitta carolinensis. The sequence continues at coordinate 143,074 of CM063305.1, forward strand.
GTCACTTTTGGGGTCCTCAAGGCGGCCCAGCCGCGCCTCCAGCTCCTCCTTGGCTGCTCTGAGCTCACTCAGCCTGGGCAGCGAGGGGTTAACAGGGTAATTAAAGGGTTAGCAGGGTAATTAAAGGGTTAACAGGGCAATTAAAGGGGTAATGGGGCAATTAAAAGGGTAATGGGGCAATTAAAGGGGTAATTAAAGGGGCAATGGGGCAATTAAAGGGTTAACAGGGTAATTAAAGGGGTAACAAGGCAATTAAAGGGTTAACAGGGTAATTAAAGGGGTAATGGGGCAATTAAAGGGTTAACGGGGAAATTAAAGGGTTAACGGGGCAAATAAAGGGTTAAAGGGGCAATTAAAGGGGTAACGGGGCAAATAAAGGGTTAAAGGGGCAATTAAAGGGTTAACGAGGCAATTAAAGGGTTAATGGGGCAATTAAAGGGGCAATGGGCCAATTAAAGGGGCAATGGGCCAATTAAAGGGTTAACGGGGTAATTAAAGGGTTAACGGGGTAATTAAAGGGGTAACAGGGAAAATAACGGGTTAATAATGCAATTAAAGGGTTAATGGGGCAATTAAAGGGTTAACAGGGTAATTAAAGGGTTAACGGGGTAATTAAAGGGTTAACGGTAATTAAAGGGGTAACAGGGCAAATAACGGGTTAATAAGGCAATTAAAGGGTTAATGGGGCAATTAAAGGGTTAACAGGGTAATTAAAGGGTTAATGGGGCAATTAAAGGGTTAACAGGGTAATTAAGGGGTTAACAGGGGAATTAAAGGGGTTACGGGGCAATTAAAGGGGTAACAAGGCAATTAAAGGGTTAACAGGGTAATTAAAGGGTTAATGGGGCAATTAAAGGGTTAACAGGGCAATTAAAGGGTTAACAGGGTAATTAAAGGGTTAACAGGGCAATTAAAGGGTTAACAGGGTAATTAAAGGGGTTACGGGCAATTAAAGGGGTAACAAGGCAATTAAAGGGTAACAGGGTAATTAAAGGGGTAATGGGGCAATTAAAGGGTTAATGGGTTTTTTGGGGGAATTAAAGGGTTTGGGGGTAATTAAAGGGTTAATGGGATTCTTTTGGGGTTTTTTTTTCCCCCCAAACTCCAAACCTGACCCCACAGGGGACCCCAAACCCCTTGGGGTGACCCCAAACCTCTTTAGGGACCCCAAACCCCTTAGGGGACCCCAAACCTCTTTAGGGACCCCAAACCCCTTAGGGGACCCCAAACCTCTTTAGGGGACCCCAAACCCCTTAGGGGACCCCAAACCTCTTTAGGGACCCCAAACACCTTAGGGGACCCCAAACCTCTTTAGGGACCCCAAACCCCTTAGGGGACCCCAAACCTCTTTAGGGACCCCAAACCCCTTAGGGGACCCCAAACCCCTTAGGGGACCCCAAACCTCTTTAGGGACCCCAAACCCCTTAGGGGACCCCAAACCTCTTTAGGGACCCCAAACCCCTTAGGGGACCCCAAACCTCTTTAGGGACCCCAAACCCCTTGGGGTGACCCTAAACCCCTTTAGGGGACCCCAAACCCCTTGGGGTGACCCTAAACCCCTTTAGGGGACCCCAAACCCCTTGGGGTGACCCTAAACCCCTTTAGGGGACCCCAAACCCCTTGGGGTGACCCCAAACCCCCGGGAGGATCCCAAACCCATCCCCAAACCCTTTTAGGGACCCCAAACCCCTTTAGGAGACCCCAAACCCTTTTAGGGGACCCCAAACCCGACCCCAAATCCCTTGGGGTGACCCCAACCCCCTTTAGGGGACCCCAAATCTCTTGGGGTGACCCCAAACCCGACCCCAAACCCCTTGGGGTGACCCCAAACCCCTTAGGGGACCCCAAACCCCTTGGGGGAACCCCAAACCCTGGGGGTGACCCCAAAACCCTTGGGGGAACCCCAAACACTGGGGGTGACCCCAACCCCCGTGGGGTGACCCCAAACCCTTGGGGGGACCTCAACCCCCCTGGGGTGACCCCAAACCCCTTTAGGGGACCCCAAACCCACCCCAACCCCTTGGGGTGACCCCAAACCCTTGGGGGGACCCCAAATCTCTTGGGGTGACCCCAACCCCATCCCCATCCCGCCCCCCTCACTGGGCGCGGCTCCGCTGCAGCTCCTGGGATTTCCGGGCCAGAGCCCCACGCAGGATTTGGGATTGGGGCGACTGCGGGGCCAGCGAGCTCTGGGGGGACACGGGGGGGACCCCAAACCCTGAATACACCCCAAACCCTAAATACAGCCCAAACCCCAAATACAGCCCAAACCCCAAACCCTAAATACACCCCAAACCCCAAATACACCTCAAACCCTAAACCCCAAACACAGCCGGACCCCAAACCCTAAATACACCCCAAACCCCAAACCCTAAATACACCCCAAACCCCAAATACACCCCAAACCCCAAATACACCTCAAACCCTAAACCCTGAATACACCCCAAACCCTAAATACACCCCAAACCCCAAATACAGCCCAAACCCCAAACCCTAAATACACCCCAAACACTAAATACACCCCAAACCCCAAATACACCTCAAACCCTAAACCCAAACACAGCCCGGACCCCAAACCCTAAATACACCCCAAACCCTAAATACAGCCCAAACCCTAAACCCTAAATACACCCAAACACTAAATACACCCCAAACCCCAAATACACCCCAAACACTAAACCCTAAATACACCCCAAACACTAAATACACCCCAAACCCCAAACCCTAAATACACCCCAAACCCTAAATACACCCCAAACCCCAAATACACCCCAAACCCTAAACCCTGAATACACCCCAAACCCCAAATACACCCCAAACCCCAAATACACCCCAAACCCTAAACACAGCCCGGACCCCAAACCCTAAATACACCCCAAACCCCAAATACAGCCCAAACCCCAAACCCCAAATACACCCCAAACCCTAAATACACCCCAAACCCTAAATACACCCCAAACCCTAAATACACCCCAAATCCCCCAACCCCCCAACCCCAAATCCTAATTCCAAATCCCAAACCCCAAATTCCAAACCCCACATGCCAAACCCCAAATTCCAAACCCCAAATGCCAAACCCCGAACCCAAACCCACCCCAAACCCCAAATCCACCCCAATTCCCAAATCCTAAACCCTAAATCCACCCCAATTCCCAAACCCCAAATCCTTCCCAAATCCCCAACCCCAAATCCTAATTCCCAAACCCCAATTCCCAAACCCCCAATCCCCAAACCCCAAATCCCAAACCCCAAACCCCAAATCCCAAATCCCCCAACCCCCCAACCTCAAATCCTAATTCCAAATCCCAAACCCCAAATCCTAAATCCAAATTCCCAAATTCCAAACCCCGAACCCAAACCCACCCCAAACCCCAAATCCACCCCAATTCCCAAATCCCAAACCCTAAATCCACCCCAATTCCCAAATCCACCCCAAATCCCAAATCCCCCAACCCCCCAACCCCAAATCCTAATTCCAAATCCCAAACCCCAAATTCCAAACCCCAAATGCCAAACCCCGAACCCAAACCCACCCCAAACCCCAAATCCACCCCAATTCCCAAATCCCAAAACCCAAACCCCAATTCCCAAACCCCCAAATCCCAAACCCCAAATCCCAAACCCAAATCCACCCCAAATCCCAAACCCCAAATCCTAAATCCGAATTCCCAAATTCCAAACCCCAAATGCCAAACCCCGAACCCAAATCCACCCCAATTCCCAAATCCCAAACCCCAAATCCCAAACCCCAAATCCTTCCCAAATCCCCAATCCCCCAACCCCAAATCCTAATTCCCAAACCCAAATCCCAAACCCCAAATCCACCCCAAATCCGAATTCCCAAATTCCAAACCCCAAATCCACCCCAAACCCTAAATCCACCCCAATTCCCAAATCCTAAACCCCAAATCCACCCCAATTCCCAAATCCCAAACCCCAATTCCCAAATCCACACCAAATCCCAAATCCCCCAACCCCCCAACCCCAAATCCTAATTCCAAATCCCAAACCCCAAATCCACCCCAAATCCCAAAC
>CM063305.1:147208-203879 GCA_032173965.1 Sitta carolinensis
GGGTATTTATGGTGTTTTTAGGGTTGATTTGGGGTTTTTAGGGTTATTTCAGGATTTATTTTCGGGTTTTTAGGGTTATTTGGGGTCCATTTTAGGGGTTTTAAGGTTATTTTAGTATGATTTTTTGGGTTTTTAGGGTGATTTTAGGGGTTTAGGGTGATTTTGGGGTTTATTTAGGGTTTTTAAAATCCTATTATTATTTAAACCCTATTACTACTATTATTATTAAATACTTATTATTTTTATTATTTATGCATTATTTATTTTAGGGGTATTTTTAGGGGGGTTTTAAGGATTTTAGGGTTATTTTTAGGGGTTTATTTAGGGGTTTTAGGGTTATTTTAGGTGATTTTTGTGGGTTTTAGGGTTATTTTGGGGTTTATTTAGGGTTTTTAAAGTTATTTTCAGGTTATTTTTGGGTTTTCAGGGTATTTTTAGGGTTATTTTTAGGGTTATTTTGGGGTTTATTTAGGGTTTTTCAGATTATTTTAGGGGTTTTTTTTTTAGCGTTTTTAGGGTTATTTTAGGATTTATTTGGGGGTTTTTAGGGATATTTGGGTTTTTAAGGTTATTTTAGGGTGATTTTTAGGGTTTATTTTGGGTTTTACCTCGTTCTAGGATGCTGTAGTTGAGCTCTGTGGGGTTTATTTGGGGTTTTATAGGGTGATTTGGGGGTTTTTAGGTTATTTTTAGGGTGATTTTTAGGGTTTTTTAGGGTGATTTTTAGGTTTTAGGATTTTTTAGGGTTTTATTTAGGGTATTTGGGGTTTATTTAGGGTATTTAGAATCTTTTCTATTATTATTATTAATTTTTATTATTTTTTTATGTATTATTTATTTTAGGGTGTTTTTAAGGTTTTTAGGGTTTTTTTAGGGGTTTTGGGGGTTTATTTGGGTTATTTGGGGTCCATTTTAGGGTTTTTTTTAAGGTTGTTTTTAGGTGATTTTTGGGGTTTTAGGGTGATTTTGGGGTTTATTTTGGGTTTTTATTAGGTTATTTTAGGGTATTTTTAGGTTTTTTTTTTTTATTTTTGTTTTAATTTTTAGGGTGTTTTGGGGTTTTTTTTATTGGGTGATTTTAGGGTTTTTAATTTTTGGGTTTTACCTCGCTCAGGATGCTGAGTGAGCTCGTGGGGTTTATTTTGGGGTTTTTTAGGGTGATATTTTAGGTTTTTAGGTTATTTATTTTTGGGATTTGGGTTTTTGGGTGATTTTAGGGTTTATTTTGGGTTTTACCCTCGCTCAGGATGCTGAGTTGAGCTCGTGGGTTATTTGGGGTTTTTAGGGTGATTTTAGGTTTATTTGAGTTTTTGGGTTATTTTAGGTGGTTTTTGGTTTGGGTGATTTTAGTGGTTTTTGGGTGATTTTAGGGTTTTTTGGTTTTACCCCTCGCTCAGGATGCTGTAGATGAGCTCCGTGGGGTTTTCCCCAATTCCCGCTGGTCCCGCAGCAGATCCGGGGTCGATTTCAGCTTCAGAAAAAGGAAAAAAAAAACCCAAATTCCAACAAAAACCCCAAATCCCCGTTTTTAACCAAAAGCCCCTGATTTTTGAAGGGAAAAAAAAAAAAAACATTTTTAACCCAAACCCCCATTTTAAATTTTAAAAATTTGATTTTCTTTAATAAAAGAAATATTTTTAACCCAAAACCCCATTTTTAAAATGAAAAAAAAATGTTTTTTTAAAAGAAAAAAAAATTGTTGACCCAAAACCCCATTTTAAAATTATTTTTTAGAGAAAATAAAACATTTTTAACCCAACCCCCCATTTTAAATTTAAAAAATTAGATTTTTTTTAATTAAAAAACCCCATTTTTAACCCAACCCCCCATTTTTAAATTAAAAAAAAATTGATTTTTTTTAAGAAAAAACCCATTTTTAACCCAAACCCCCGTTTTAAATTAAAAAAATTGATTCTTTTTAACGAAAAAAAAAAATCATCTTTAACCCAAACCCCCATTTTAAATTTAAAATTTTGATTTTTTTAACGAAAAAAAAACATTTTTAACCCCCAAAAATCCCCTTTTTAACCCACCTGCATCTCCACGCTCGGCTCCTCCTCGCCGCCGAAAATTTGGGAATCCTGGGAAATCCCGGGAATTTGGGACTCCTGGGAAATCCCGGGAATTTGGGACTCCTGGGAAATCCCGGGAATCCCGCTTTCCCGGGAATTCCGCGCGTCCAAACTGCGCGAGCGGAGCCGGCGCGGCGGCGCCGAATTCCCGGAAAAATTCCCGGCAGAATTCCCAACAGAATTCCCAACAAAATTCCCAACAAAATTCCCGTTAAATTTGGAAATCAGGGAATCCACGGAGCGCAGCGGCTCCGTGTCCACGATCCCGGAATCGCCCGAATCGGTTTTTTCGGGAATTTTCCCCGGGAATTTCCCGGGAATTTTCCCGGGAAAAGGCGCCCGGAGATCCTCGTGGATTGGCAGCGTCGGGATTGGGGGTTTGGGATGGGAATTTTGGGGTTTTTGGATTTTTCCGGGTCTTGGATGAAAATTTTGGATTTTTGGGATTTTTCAGGTCTTGATCCAGGATTTTGCATTTCCACGTCTTGATCCGGATTTTTTGGGTTTTTTCCACGTCTTGATCCCGGAATTTTGGGTTTTTCCATGTCTTGATCCCGGAATTTTTGGGGTCTTCGGGATCTTTCTGTGTCTTGGGATGAGAATTTTGGGATTCCTTGGAGTTCTTGGGATCGAGTCCAGGATTTTGGGGCTTCCAGGTGTCCAGGTGAGGATTTGGGGATTTTTTCCGGCTCTCGAGTCGGGAATTTTGGGATCCCCGGGATCCCCCTGGAATTTCCTCCCTCTCGAATTTGGGGTCCCGGGGTTTTTCCGGTTTTCCTCCCGGTGATCCCGCGGGGATTCCCGGTTTTCCTCCCGGTTTTCTTCCCAGGCCGATTCCCGGTTTTCCTCCCGGTGTTCCAGGGTTTTTCCACGGCGATTCCCGTTTTTCCTCCCGGTGATCCCAGGCTGATTCCCGGTTTTGTTCCCGGTTTTCCCCGCGGTATTCCCGGTTTTCCCGCGGTATTCCCGGTTTTCTCCAGCTCGGATCTGCACCCCGAAGCTCTCCCGGGTCTCCCCCATTTCTCCCGTTGCTCCCCGGTTTGTTCCCGGTTCTCCCCGGGATATTCCCGGTATTCCTGTTGTTCCCAGGTTTGATCCCGTTGTTCCCTGGTTTGTTCCTGTTGTTCCCCGGGATATTCCCGGTATTCCCGTTGTTCCCCGGGATATTCCCGGTTTCTCCGGCCTGATCTGCCCCCGAAGCTCTCCCGTTTCTCCCCGGTTTGTTCCCGTTTCTCCCCGGGATATTCCCGTTGTTCCCTGGGATATTCCCGTTGTTCCCCGGGATATTCCCGATATTCCCGGTTCTCCCTGCCCGGATCTGCACCCCGAAGCTCTCCCGCTCCCGGCCCGCTTCCCGCTGTTCTCCCGTTGTTCCCCGGGATATTCCCGTTGTTCCCGGTTTGTTCCCGTTGTTCCCGGGATATTCCCGTTGTTCCCGGTTTGTTCCCGTTGTTCCCCGGGATATTCCCGGTTCTCCCCTGCCCGGATCTGCACCCCGAAGCTCTCCCTTTGCCCAGCCGGTTCCCGCTGTTCTCCGTTGTCCCCGGTTTGTTCCCGTTGTCCCCGGTTTGTTCCCGTTTTCTCCCCGGGATATTCCCGATATTCCCGGTTCTCCCCGGATATTCCGTTCTCCCGGCTCTGATCTGCACCCCGAAGCTCTCCCTTGCCCGGCCCGGTTCCCGCTGTCTCGTGTCCCGGTTGTTCCGCCCGGGATATTCCCGTTGTTTCCCGGTTTGTTCCCGTTGTTCCCAGGTAGTTCCGTTGTTCCCCGGTTTGTTCCCGTTTTCCCCGGGATATCCGGTATTCCCGATTCTCCCCGCTCTGATCTGCACCCCGAAGCTCTCCCTTTGCCCGCTCCGTTCCCGCTGTTCTCCCGTTGTCCCCCCGGTTTGTTCCCGTTGTCCCCCGGTTTGTTCCCGTTTCTCCCCGGGATATTCCCGGTATTCCCGGTTCTCCCCGGGATATTCCCGGTTCTCCCCGGCTCTGATCTGCACCCCGAAGCTCTCCCGTTGCCCGGCTCGGTTCCCGCTGTCGAGCACCACGAAGGGCAGCCCGGCGATGCCCTGCACGCGCACGGCCACGCCGTAGGAGCCGCACGCGGCCGCGCTCGCCAGCTCGCGCTCGCCCGGCTCGCCGATGAAGCGGATCTGCACGCCACGGTCCGGCCCGCGCCGCGACATCGCCTGCAAAATCACCCACCGAAAGGAGGGACAATTAGATTTGTTCCCCTTTTTTTTTTTGCATTTTTTCCCCTTTTTTTTCTGTTTTTTTCCCAATTTTTTGCGGTTTTTTCCCCCTTTTTTTTCATTTTTTCCCCAAATTTTTGCGGTTTTTTCCCATTTTTTTCCCATTTTTTCCCCAATTTTTTGCGGTTTTTTTTCCTATTTTTTTTTTCCCAATTTTTTTACTTTTTTTTCCCGTTTCTTTCTGGTTTTTTCCTAATTTTTTGCAGTTTTTTCGCATTTTTTTCATGTTATTTTCCCTTTTTTTTTTGCATTTTTTTCCGGTTTTATTCACTTTTTTGTACTTTTTTTTCCCATTTTTTTGCGGGTTTTTTTTTCCCTTTTCTTTTTTTGTTTTTTTTTCCCCCATTTTTCCCCCATTTTTTATGATGTTTCCCCATTTCTGGGAGCGGATCTGCACGCCACGGTCCGGCCCGCGCCGCGACATCGCCTGGAAAATCACCCACCGAAAGGAGGGACAATTAGATTTGTTCCCCTTTTTTTTTGCATTTTTTCCCCTTTTTTTTCTGTTTTTTTCCCAATTTTTTGCGGTTTTTTCCCCCTTTTTTTTTCATTTTTTTCCCCAAATTTTTGCGGTTTTTTCCCATTTTTTTCCCATTTTTTCCCCAATATTTTGCGTGGTTTTTTTCTAATTTTTTTCTGGTTTTTTCCCAATTTTTTTTGCATTTTTTCCCTTTTCTTTCTGTTTTTTTCCTAATTTTTTGTGGTTTTTTCGTATTTATTTTGTGTTTTTTCCTAATTTTTTTGCAGTTTTTTCGCATTTTTTTCATGTTATTTTCCTATTTTTTTTGCATTTTTTCCCATTTTTTTCCGGTTTTATTCACTTTTTTGTACTTTTTTTTCCCATTTTTTTGCGGGTTTTTTTTTCCCTTTCCTTTTTGTTTTTTTTCCCCCATTTTTCCCCTATTTTTCCCCCATTTTTCTGATGTTTCCCCTTTCTGGGGAGCGGATCTGCACGCCGCGGGCCGGCCCGCGCCGCAACATCGCCTGGAAAATCAGCCCGGGATCCATCCCTGATCCTGGGATCCATCCCTGATCCATCCCTGATCCATCCCCAGATCCATCCTCAATCCCAGGATCTATCCCAGATCCCTGATCAATCCCTGATCCTGATCCCAGACTCATCCCTGATCCTGGGATCCATCTCCTGATCCAGCCCGGGATCCATCCTCAATCCCAGGATCTATCCCAGACCCATCCCAGATCCCTGATCCATCCTGATCCAGCCCTGATCCCAGACCCATCCCTGATCCCTGATCCATCCTGATCCATCCCCAGATCCATCCTCAATCCCAGGATCTATCCCAGATCCCTGATCAATCCCTGATCCTGATCCCAGATTCATCCCTGATCCCAGACCCATCCCTGATCCATCCTGGATCCATCCCTGATCCTGGGATCCATCCCAGATCCCTGATCCAGCCCTGATCCATCCCCGGATCCATCCTCAATCCCAGGATCTATCCCAGATCCCTGATCAATCCCTGATCCTGATCCCAGACTCATCCCTGATCCTGGGATCCATCTCCTGATCCAGCCCGGGATCCAGCCCTGATCCTGGATCCATCCTGGATCCATCCCTGATCCCAGACCCAGCCCTGATCCTGGATCCATCCTGGATCCAGCCCTGATCCCAGACCCAGCCCTGATCCTGGATCCATCTCCTGATCCATCCTGATCCATCCTGGATCCAGCCCTGATCCCAGACTCATCCCTGATCCTGGGATCCATCTCCTGATCCAGCCCTGATCCATCCCCGATCCTGGAATCCATCCCTGATCCATCCTCATCCATCCTGGATCCACCCCTGATCCCAGACCCATCCCAGATTCTGGGATCCATCCCTGATCCATCCTGGATCCAGCCCTGCTCCCAGACCCAGCCCAGATTCTGGGATCCATCCCTGATCAATCCCTGATCCTGATCCCAGACCCAGCCCCGATCCTGGGATCCATCCCTGATCCATCCTGATCCATCCCTGATCCTGGGATCCATCCCTGATCCATCCTGATCCATCCTGGATCCAGCCCTGCTCCCAGACCCAGCCCTGATCCAGCCCTGATCCTGGGATCCAGCCCTGATCCCTGATCCAGCCCTGATCCTGATCCCAAACCCATTTCTGATCCTTGGATCCAGCCCTGATCCAGCCCTGATCCTGGATCCATCCCCGAGATCCCACTGAGATCCCAATATCCCACTGCTATCCTGATATTATCCCAATATTATCCTGCTGCTATCCCAACATTATCCCTGCTGCTATCCCGACATTATCCCAACATTATCCCCGATCCCGATATCCCTGCTATCCCGACATTATCCCGACATTATCCCAGTGATATTTTCCCGAAATTATCCCGACATTATCCCACTGCTATCCCGACATTATCCTCATATTATCCTGCTAATATCCCGATATTATCCTGACATTATCCCACTGCTATCCCGACATTATCCCAACATTATCCCTGCTGCTATCCCGACATTATCCCGATATTATCCTGACATTATCCCGATAATATCCCGACATTGTCCCGACATTCTCCCCGATCCCGATATCCCTGATATCCTGACATTATCCCGATATTATCCTGACATTATCCCACTGCTATCCCGACATTCTCCCGACATTGTCCCCGAGCAGGTGGCGGCTCCGTGGGGGGGGTGGGGGAGGGGCGGGAGCCGGAGGGGGGGGAGGGGCGGGGGGGGAGGGGGGAGGAGGGGGGGGGGAGGGGCCCGGAGCCGCCGCTTCCCAAAATCCGGGAGAGGAGCCGGAATTTCCCGGGAAAAACGCAGGGAAAAAAATGGGAAAATGGGAATTTGGGCGATTAAAAATGGGAATTTGGGGATGAAAAATGGGAATTTGGGGATTAAAAATGGGGAAAATAGGAATTTTGGGGGCTGGAAAATGGGAATTTGGGGATTAAAAATGGGGAAAATGGGAATTTTGGGGCTGGAAAATGGGGATTTGGGGATTAAAAATGGGGAAAATGGGAATTTTGGGGCTGGAAAGTGGGGATTTGGGGATTAAAAAGGGAAGAAAATGATGGGAATTTTGGGGCTAAAAAAATCCTTCCTGTTTTTTGGGGATATTCCCCAATTTTTTTGGATATTTCCCAATATTTTTGGGATCGTCCCTGATTTTTTTTTTTTAATAATATTTCCCCTTTTTTTTTGTGCTTTTCCCATTTTTTGGTGATTTTTTTTCCCAGTTATTTTGGTGATTTTCCCAATTTTTTTTTTTTTTGGTGATTTTTTTTCCCAGTTTTTTTTTTTTTTTATTTTCCCAATTTTTTGGTGATTTTTTTCCCATTTTTTTTTTTAAATTTTCCCCCTTTTTTTTTTATCTTTCCCGAATTTCCTGCCCCGGGCGTTGTTTGGGGTCAAAGTCCGGGAATTTGGAGCCCAGCCCAAATTTCCAGATTTTCCGGTTTTTCCGGTTTTTCTGCTTTTCCTGGGAACCCCAAACCGGCTCAGGGAGGGGAAAAAAAGGTTGGGAATGGGAATTTAATTGGAATTTTATCAGGAAAAAAGGTTGGGAATGGGAATTTAATTAGAATTTTATCAGGGAAAAAGGTTGGGAATGGGAATTTTATCAGGAAAAAAGGGTTGGGAATGGGAATTTATTTGGAATTTTATCAGGAAAAAAGGTTGGGAATGGGAAATAATGGGAATTTTATCAGGAAAATGGGTTGGGAATGGGAAATAATGGGAATTTTATCAGGAAAAAAAGGTCGGGAATGGGAAATAATGGGAATTTTCAGCTGGAAAATGGGTTGGGATCAGGAATATTTGGGGTCAGGAATATTTGGGATTGGGGTCATCCCAGCTCCAGCCCCAGTGGAATTCTGGGAATTCCAGGAATTCCAGCCCAGCCCTGGGCAGAGCTCCCGGGTTAATGATCAACCCCAAAACCTGGGAAAAATCCAACCCCAAATCCCAAGAAATCCAACCCCAAATCCTGGAATTCCAACCCCAAATCCCAGGAAATCTCCAACCCTAAATCCCAAGAAATCCATCAACCTCAAATTCCAGAAAATGATCAATCCCAAATCCCAGAATTTCAATCCTAAATCCCAGGAAACCTCCAACCCTAAATCTTGGAATTTCAACCCCAAATCCCAGAAAATCATCGACCCCAAATCCTGGGAAATCCAATCCTAAATCCCAGAATATCGACCCCAAATCCTGGGGAAACTCCAACCCCAAATCCCAGGAAATCTCCAATCCTAAATCCCAGAAAATCATTGATCCCAAATCCTGGAAAATCCAATCCTAAAGCCAGGGAAAAGCAACCCCAAATCCTGGAAAATCATTGACCCCAAATCCTGGGAAGTGTCCAACCCCAAATCCCAGAATTTCAACCCCAAAACCTGGGAAAAATCCAACCCCAAATCCCAGAATTCCAACCCCGAATCCAGGGAAATCATCAATCCCAAATCCGGGGAAATCAACCCACCCCGAGGAATTCACCCCAAATTTAATCCCAATTTTTTTCCCCCCTGGGAATTCCCTCCCTGACTCCAAAAAAATCCCTCAGGAAAAGTCAACCCCCCAAATCCTGGATTCCCCCCAAAATCCCACCCTGAGGAATTAATCCCAAATTTTTCCCCTCGGGAATTCCCTCCCTGACCCCAAAAAATTCCCCCCCGGGGAAACCAAAACCCCAAATGCTGCCCACGGGAAAGGGAAATCCCAAAGGAATTCCCAAACCGGCCCGACCGGTCTGGGAAGGGCCCGCGGCGATCCCACAAAACAAAAGGGAACAAATTCCCGGGATTCGGGAGCGATCCCACAAAACCAAAGGGAACAAATTCCCGGGATTCGGGAGCGATCCCACAAAACCAAAGGGAACAAATTCCCGGGATTTGGGAGCGATCCCATAAAACGTCCGTCGAGATCCCAAAACAAGGAACAAATTCCGGGATTGGAGCGATCCCATAAAACAAAGGAACAATCGATTCGGAGCGACATAATAAAGGAACAAATTCCCGTGATTCGGGCGATCCACAAAACAAAGGACAATCCGATCGGGCGATCCCACAAAACAAAAGGGAACAAATTCCCGGGATTTGGGAGCGATCCCATAAAACCCGTCCCGGGATTTGGGAGCGATCCCACAAAATAAAAGGGAACAAATTCCCGGGATTTGGGAGCGATCCCATAAAACAAAAGGGAACAAATTCCCGGGATTCGGGAGAGATCCCACAAAATAAAAGGGAACGAATTCCCGGGATTCGGGAGCGATCCCACAAAACCAAAGGGAACAAATTCCCGGGATTTGGGAGCGATCCCATAAAACCCGTCCCGGGATTTGGGAGCGATCCCACAAAATAAAAGGGAACAAATTCCCGGGATTTGGGAGTGATCCCACAAAACCGGAGCCGAATAAAAGGGGGGGAAAAATCCCGTGATTTGGGATTGATCCCATAAAACCGGAGTCGAACAAAAGGGAACAAATTCCCGGGATTTGGGAGCGATCCCATAAAACCCCGAATTAAAGGGAGAGAAATTCCCGGGATTTGGGAATAAAGGGACAGGACGCCATAAAGGGGCAGCAGGACCCTATTGAAGGAGAGTGGGACCCCAAAAAGGGACAGCGGGACCCCAAAAAGGGCAGGACCCAAAAGGGCAGACCCCAAAAAGGGACACTGGGACCCCAAAAAGGGACAGGACCCCAAAAAGGGACAGGACCCCAAAAAGGGACACTGGGACCCAAAAAGGGACAGGACCCCAAAAAGGGGCAGCGGGACCCCAAAAAGGGGACACTGGACCCCAAAAAGGGGCAGCGGGACCCCAAAAAGGGGACACTGGACCCAAAAAGGGACAGGACCCCAAAAAGGGACAGGACCCCAAAAGGGACCTGGACCCAAAAAGGGACAGGACCCCAAAAAGGGGCAGCGGGACCCCAAAAAGGGACACTGGACCCAAAAAGGGACAGGACCCCAAAAAGGGGACACGGACCCCAAAAAGGGCAGCGGACCCCAAAAAGGGGCAGGACCCCAAAAAGGGCAGCGGGACCCCAAAAAGGGCAGGACCCCAAAAAGGGGCAGCGGGACCCCAAAAAGGGACAGGACCCCAAAAAGGGCAGCGGACCCCAAAAAGGGGCAGCGGGACCCCAAAAAGGGACAGGACCCCAAAAGGGGCAGCGGGACCCCAAAAAGGGCAGCGGGACCCCAAAAAGGACAGGACCCAAAAAGGGCACGGGACCCCAAAAAGGGACAGGACCCCAAAAAGGGGCAGCGGACCCCAAAAGGGCAGCGGACCCCAAAAAGGGACAGGACCCAAAAAGGGCAGCGGACCCCAAAAAGGGGACACGGGACCCCAAAAAGGGGCAGCGGGACCCCCAAAAAGGGACAGGACCCTATAAAAGGGACACTGGGACCCCATAAATGGAGAGCAGGACCCCATAAAGGGACATTGGCACCCCAAAAAAGGGACAGGACCCCATAAAGGGACACTGGGATGGGACCCCAAAAAGGGACAGAACCCTATAAGAGACACTGGGACCCCAAAAGGGGGCACTGGGACCCCAAAAAGGACAGGACCCCCTAAAAGGACAGGATCCTAAAAAGGGACACTGGGACCCCAAAAGGGGGCACTGGGACCCCATAAAGGACAGGACCCCATAAAGGGGCACTGGGATGGGACCCTAAAAAGGGACAGGACCCTATAAGGGACACTGGGACCCCAAAAAGGGAGAGTGGACCCTATAAGGGGCACTGAGACCCCAAAAGGGGCAGCGGGACCCCAAAAAGGGACAGTGGGACCCTATAAAGGGACAGGACCCCAAAAAGGGACACTGGGACCCAAAAAGGGACAGGATCCTATAAGGGACACTGGGACCCCAAAAAGGGGACACTGGGACCCCAAAAAGGGACACTGGGACCCCAAAAAGGGACAGGACCCAAAAAGGGACACTGGGACCCTAAAGGACGCACTGGGACCCAAAAAGGGACAGGATCCCTACAAAGCGGGACACAGGATCCCAAAAGGGACAGGACCCAAAAAGGACACTGGGACCCCAAAAAGGACACTGGGACCCCAAAAAGGGACACTGGGTCCCTATAAGGGACAGGACCCCAAAAAAAGACCTAAAGGGCACTGGACCAAAGGCGGGACCCCATAAAAGGGACAGTGGGACCCTATAAAGGGACAGGACCCAATAAAGGGACACTGGGACCCAAAAAGGGACGATCCATAAGGACACGACCCAAAAAGGGACACTGGACCCCAAAAAGGGACAGGATCCTATAAGGAACACTGGGACCCCAAAAGGGACATGGGACCCAAAAAGGGACAGGATCCTACAAAGGGACAGCAGGATCCCATAAAGGGACAGGACCCCAAAAAGGAGCACTGGGACCCCAAAAAGAGACACTGGGACCCCAAAAAGGGACACTGGGTCCCTATAAGGGACAGGACCCCCAAAAAAAGGCACTGGGACCCCATAAAAGGGACAGTGGGACCCTATAAGGGGACAGGACCCCCCAAAAAAGGCACTGGGACCCCATAAAAGGGACAGTGGGACCCCAAAAAGGGACAGGACCCCATAAAGAGAAAGGAACCCCAAAAAAAGGACATTAGGACCCCATAAAGGGGCACTGGGACCCTGCCCGGTGCCACCCGGACCCTGCCCGGTGCCCCGCGACCCTCTCTGATGTCCCCAAGACCCTGCCCGGTGCCACCAACCCCTTCTCCGGTGTCCCCGGACCCTGCCCGGTGCCACCAACCCCTTCCCCGGTGTCCCCGGACCCTCCCCGGTGCCACCAACCCCTTCTCCGGTGTCCCCGGACCCTCCCCGGTGCCCCCAATCCCTTCCCCGGTGTCCCCGAACCCTCCCCGGTGCCCCCAATCCCTTCCCCGGTGCCCCCAATCCCTTCCCCGGTGTCCCCGGACCCTCCCCGGTGTCCCCGAACCCTCCCCGGTGTCCCCGAACCCTCCCCGGTGCCCCCAGTCCCTTCCTCGGTGTCCCCGGACCCTCCCCGGTGTCCCCGAACCCTCCCCGGTGTCCCCGAACCCTCCCCGGTGCCCCCAGTCCCTTCCTCGGTGTCCCCGGACCCTCCCCGGTGTCCCCGAACCCTCCCCGGTGTCCCCGAACCCTCCCCGGTGCCACCCGAGCTCTCCCCGGTGCCCCCAATCTTTTCCCCGGTGCCACCCGAGCTCTCCCCGGTGGCCCCAATCTTTTCCCCGGTGCCACCCGGCCCCTGCCCGCTGTCCCGGGACCCTCTCCCATGTCCCCGACCCCCTCTCCGGTGCCACCCGGGCCCCCTTTCCGTGCCACCCCGAGCTCTCCCCGGTGCCACCCGGACCGTGTCCGGTGTCCCCATCCCCCTCCGGTGTCCCCATCCCCCTCCCGGGGCCACCAGCGCCCTCTCCGGTGTCGCCGCCGTCTCCGGTGTCACCCGGCCCCATCTCCGTGACACCGGCACCGCCTGCGCGGGCACCGGGACCTGCCCGGGGACCCGGACCCTGCCCGGGGTCCCCAGACCCTGCCCGGGGTCCCCAACCCCCTGCCCGGTGTCCCCAACCCCCTGCCCGGGGTCCCCAACCCCCTGCCCGGTGTCCCCAACCCCCTGCCCGGGGACCCCAACCCCCTGCCCGGGACCCCAACCCCCTGCCCGGTGTCCCCAGACCCTGCCCGGTGTCCCCACCCCCCTGCCCGGTGTCCCCAGACCCTGCCCGGTGTCCCCAGACCCTGCCCGGTGTCCCCACCCCCCTGCCCGGGGTCCCCAGACCCTGCCCGGTGTCCCCACCCCCCTGCCCGGTGTCCCCAGACCCTGCCCGGGGACCCCAGCGCCCTTTCCGTGCCACCGGCACCGCCTCCGGTGTCCCCAGACCCCTCCCCGGTGCCACCAAGACCCTCCCCGGTGCCACCGGGACCCTGCCCGAGGTCCTCAACCCCCTGCCCGGGGTACCCGGACCCTGCCCGGAGTCCCCGGACCCCCTGCCCGCTGCCACCGGGACCTGCCCGGGGTCCCCGACCCCCTCTCCGGTGTCCCCCAGACCCTGCCCGGTGTCCCCAACCCCCTCTCCGGTGTCCCCCAGACCCTGCCCGGTGTCCCCAACCCCCTCTCCGGTGTCCCCGACCCCCAGCCCGGGGTACCCGGACCCTCTCCGGTGTCCCCAACCCCCTCTCCGGTGTCCCCGATCCCCTGCCCGGTGCCTCCCGGACTCTGTCCCGGTGCCACCAGCTCCCTGCCCGGTGCCCCTGGCACCCTTTCCGTGCCACCGGCACCGCCTCCGGTGTCCTCGGGCCCCTCTCCGGTGCCACCAAGACGCTGCCCGGTGTCCCCGGACCCTGCCCGGTGTCCCCGGACCCTGCCCGGTGTCCCAGACCCCTGTCCGGTGCCACCAAGACCCTGCCCGGTGTCCCCGGACCCCTCCCCGGTGTCCTCAAGTCACTCCCCGGTGTCCCCCAACCCTTTCCCGGTGTCCCGGACCCCTCCCCGGTGTCCCCGGACTCTGTCCCGGTGCCACCAGCGCCCTGCCCGGTGCCACCAGCGCCCTGCCCGGTGCCCCCGGCACCCTTTCCGTGCCACCGGCCCCTCTCCGGTGTCCCCAGCCCCATTCCCGGTGTGCCCGGCCCCATTCCCGGTGTCCCCGGCCCCATTCCCGGTGCCCCCAGCCCCATTCCCGGTGTGCCCAGCCCCATTCCCGGTGCCCCCGGCCCCATTCCCGGTGTGCCCGGCCCCATTCCCGGTGTCCCCGGCCCCATTCCCGGTGCCCCCAGCCCCATTCCCGGTGTGCCCAGCCCCATTCCCGGTGCCCCCGGCCCCATTCCCGGTGCGCCCGGCCCCATTCCCGGTGTCCCCGGCCCCATTCCCGGTGCCCTCGGCCCCATTCCCGGTGCCCCCGGCCCCATTCCCGGTGCCCCCGGCACCCTTTCCGTGCCACCGGCACCTCTCCGGTGTCCCCGGCCCCATTCCCGGTGTGCCCGGCCCCATTCCCGGTGCCCCCGGCCCCATTCCCGGTGCCCCCGGCCCATTCCCGGTGCGCCCGGCCCCATTCCCGGTGTCCCCGGCCCCATTCCCGGTGCCCTCGGCCCCATTCCCGGTGCCCTCGGCCCCATTCCCGGTGTGCCCGGCCCCATTCCCGGTGTGCCCGGCCCCATTCCCGGTGCCCCCGGCCCCATTCCCGGTGCCCCCGGCCCCATTCCCGGTGTCCCCGGCCCCATTCCCGGTGCGCCCGGCCCCATTCCCGGTGCGCCCGGCCCCATTCCCGTGTGGCCCAGCCCCATTCCCGGTGCCACCGGCCCCATTCCCGGTGCCCCCGGCCCCATTCCCGGTGCCACCGGCCCCATTCCCGGTGCCCCCGGCCCCATTCCCGGTGCCCCCGGCCCCATTCCCGGTGCCACCGGCACCCTGCCCGAGGGGCTGCACCAGTCCCGGTATCCCAGCCCCACTCCCGGTCCAGTCCCGGTCCATTCCGGGTATCCCAGCCCCATTCCCGGTCCAGTCCCGGTTTCCCCAGACCCATCCCCGGTCCATTCCCGGTATCCCAGCCGAATGGCCGGTCCATCCCCGGTCCAATTCCCGGTTTTCCCGGTCCATTCCCGGTTTATCCCCCCCGGTTCCCGGTCCATTCCCGGTATCCCAGCCCCATCCCCGGTCCATTGCCGGTCCATTCCCGGTTTTCCCGGTCCATCCCCGGTCCAATCCCGGTTTTCCCGGTCCAATTCCCGGTTTTCCCCCCCGTTTCTCGGTTCCCGGTCCATTCCCGGTATCCCAGTCCTATCGCCGCTCCAATCCCCGGTTTTCCCGGTCCAATTCCCGGTTTTTCCCCCCCGTTTTCCCGGTTCCCGGTCCATTGCCGGTACCCCAGCCCCATCCCCGGTCCAATCCCCGGTTTTCCCGGTCCAATTCCCGGTTTTTCCCCCCCGGTTTCCCGGTTCCCGGTCCATTGCCGGTATCCCAGCCCCATCCCCGGTCCAATCCCCGGGTTTCCCGGTCCAATTCCCGGTTTTCCCCCCCGGTTTCCCGGTTCCCGCTTCATTCCCAGTATCCCAGCCCCATCCCCGCTCCAATCCCCGGTTTTCCCGGTCCAATTCCCGGTTTTTCCCCGCCGTTTCCCGGTTCCCCCCCCGCACTCACCGCCCGCTCCGGCCGCTCCCGCCGCAGCCACCGCAACCTGTTACCTTCGCCCGGGCCCCGCCCCTCGCCGCCGATTGGCCAGCGCCACCCCAAACCCCGCCTACTGGGCGTAGCCCCACCACCAAACCCCGCCCACCGCCCCACCGGCGCTGCGTCACGTGGCGCCGCCGCCATCTTGAGGAGGGCGCCGCGCCCTCTGCAGGCATTTCCGCCGCACTCAAGATGGCGGGCAAAGCCACGCCCACTATCTACGGCGACCGGGAGCGGCCGCGTTTCCTCTGCGCAGGCGCGTTCGCGGCGTGACTAAGATGGAGGTCGGGGCTGCAGCAGCAGCGGCGCGCCGCCGCCGTTCTGGGCCGGGGGTCCGGCCCCGGGACAGATTTACATCCCCAGGGCTCTGGGACAGACGGACGTACCCGGACAGAGCGACATCCCCCGGGGCCTGGGCACCGGCCGCACCCTGTGAGGGCAGCGAGGGGCGGGAGCGCTGAGGGGAAATGGGGGGGGGGGAGGGAGGGATGGGGGAAATGGGGAAAAATGGGGGGAAATGGGGGAGAAATGGGGGAAAATGGGGGGACTGGGAGGGGTGAGAGGGGAAAATGGGGGAGATGGGGGCGCTGAGGGCTGAGGGGATGGGGGGAATGGGGGGACAAAATGGGAAATGGGGGGCGCTGAGGGCTGAGGGGATGGGGGGAGATGGGGGGCGCTGAGGGGATGGGGGAAATGGGGGAGATGGGGGGAAATGGGGAAAAATGGGGGGGAAATGGGGATGGGGGGACTGGGAGGGGTGAGAGGAGGGTACATGGGGAGGAAATGGGGGGAGATGGGGGGCGCTGAGGGGATGGGAGAATGGGGGGACAAAATGGGAAATGGGGGGCGCTGAAGGCTGAGGGGATGGGGGAAATGGGGGAGATGGGGGAAATGGGGAAAAATGGGGGGGAAATGGGGGAAATGAGGGGAAATGGGGATGGGGGGACTGGGAGGGGTGAGAGGGAAAATGGGGGGAGATGGGGGGAATGGGGGGCGCTGAGGGGATGGGGGGAATGGGGGGAGATGGGGGAAATGGGGAAAAATGGGGGGGAAATGGGGATGGGGGGACTGGGAGGGGTGAGAGGAGGGTACATGGGGAGGAAATGGGGGAGATGGGGGGCACTGAGGGGATGGGGGGAATGGGGGGAGATGGGGGAAATGGGGAAAAATGGGGGGGAAATGGGGATGGGGGGACTGGGAGGGGTGAGAGGGGGGTACATGGGGAGGAAATGGGGGGAGATGGGGGGCGCTGAGGGGATGGGGAATGGGGGGACAAAATGGGAAATGGGGGGCGCTGAGGGCTGAGGGGATGGGGGGGATGGAGGAAATGGGGGGACTGGGGGGAAATGGGGGGACTGGGGGGGGAAAGTGGGGGGAAATGGGGAGAACTGGGGCGAAATGGGGGCGCTGAGGGCTGAGGGGATGGGGGGAAATGAGGGGACTGGATAGACTGGGAGGGGGAAAGTGGGGAGAACTGGGGGGAAATGGGGGGGCTGGGAGGGACTGGGGAGACTGGGAGGGGGGAGATGGGGCAGAATGAGGAGAACTGGGGGGACTGGGGGAAAATGGGGGGCTCTGAGGGGATGGGGGGGTGAGAGGGGTCAAACTGAGAGGAGATTTGGGATCCGAGTGGGATTTGGGATGGGGGAAATGAAAGGAGCAGGAATGGCCGGGAGACTCCAGGGGCTCAAACTGGGAAACTGGGATCCCAGCTGGTCAAACCCTGATCCCAGCTGGTCAAACTGGGATCCCAGCTGGTCAAACCCTGATCCCAGCTGGTCAAACCCTGATCCCAACTGGTCAAACTGGGATCCCAGCTGGTCAAACCCTGATCCCAGCTGGTCTAACCCTGATCCCAACTGGCCAAACCCTGATCCCAACTGGTCAAACCCTGATCCCAGCTGGTCAAACCCTGATCCCAACTGGTCAAACTGGGATCCCAACTGGTCAAACTGGGATCCCAGCTGGGCAAACCCTGATCCCAGCTGGTCAAACCCTGATCCCAGCTGGTCAAACCCTGATCCCAACTGGTCAAACCCTGATCCCAACTGGCCAAACCCTGATCCCAACTGGTCAAACTGGGATCCCAGCTGGTCAAACCCTGATCCTAGCTGGTCTAAGTGGGATCCCAACTGGTCAAACTGGGATCCCAGCTGGTCAAACCCTGATCCCAACTGGTCTAACCCTGATCCCAGCTGGGCAAACCCTGATCCCAACTGGTCAAACCCTGATCCCAACTGGTCAAACCCTGATTCCAACTGGTCAAACCCTGATCCCAACTGGTCAAACTGGGATCCCAGCTGGTCAAACCCTGATCCCAGCTGGTCAAACCCTGATCCCAGCTGGTCAAACCCTGATCCCAGCTGGTCAAACCCTGATCCCAGCTGGTCTAACCCTGATCCCAACTGGCCAAACCCTGATCCCAACTGGTCAAACCCTGATCCCAACTGGTCAAACCCTGATCCCAGCTGGTCAAACTGGGATCCCAGCTGGTCAAACCCTGATCCCAGCTGGTCAAACCCTGATCCCAGCTGGTCAAACCCTGATCCCAGCTGGTCAAACTGGGATCCCCGCTGCTCTAACTGGGAGCTGCTGCCTTGGCAGGACCCCGATGGTGACGGGCACCTCCGTGCTGGGGCTGAAGTTCTCCGGGGGGGTGCTGCTGGCGGCGGACACGGGCGGCTCCTACGGCTCGCTGGCGCGCTTCCGCGGGCTCTCGCGCCTGCTGCGCGTCAACGACAGCACCGTGCTGGGCGCCTCGGGGGACCTGGCCGACTTCCAGCACCTGCAGCAGCTCCTGGAGCAGATGGTGTAAGGGATTGCCTGGGATTCCTGTCCATAAATCCCTCGGGAATCCCGAAATTCCCGTCCCAAAGTCCCCTGGGATTCTGGGATTCTCTATCCCCAAAATCCCTGAGTGAACCTGGCCGACTTCCAGCACCTGCAGCAGCTCCTCCAGCAGATGGTGTAAGGGGTTACCTGGGATTCCTGTCCATAAATCCCTCAGGAATCCCAAGATTCCCGTCCCAAAGTCCCCAGGAGTTCTGGGATTCCCTTCTTAAAATTGCCTGGGAATTCCTGTCCCAAAATCCTGGGGACCTGCCCGACTTCCAGCTCCTGCAGCAGCTCCTGGAGCAGATGGTGTAAGGGATTGCCTGGAATTCCTGTCCCTAAATCCCTCAGGAATCCTGAAATTCCCATCCCAAAGTCCCCTGGGATTCTGGGATTCCCTTCTTAAAATCACCTGGGAATTCCCAGCCCAAAATCACCTGGGTCTCTAGGATTCCTTATCCCCAAAAACCCAGATTGATTCCCTGAGATTTGGGCATTTCCCATCCTAAAATCCCTCAGGAGTTCTGGGATTCTCCATCCCAAAATCCCTGAGGAATTCCTTGAGCTCCAATCCCAGAATTCCTTGAGCACAAATCCCTGAATCCCTTGAGCACGAATCCCTGAATCCCTTGAGCTCCAATCCCTGAATTCCTTGAGTACAAATCCTTGGAATCCCTTGAGCAAAAATCCCTGAATTCCTCGGAATTCGTGGCATACGCATCCCTGAATTTCTTGAGCTCCAATCCATGAATTCCTTGAGCAAAAATCCCTGTATTCCTTGGAATTCTGGCACACACATCCTTGAATTCCTTGAGCTCCAATCCTGAATTCCCGACCACAAATCCTGGAATCCCTTGACCACAAATCCCCGAATTCTGCGGCATTTTTTTGTGCGCCAATCCTAAAACTTTCTCTGCTCCAGTGCTGGAATTCCTTGAGCACAAATCCCTAAATTCCTTGGAATTCCTGGCCCACAAATCCTGGAATTCCTTGAGCTCCAATCCCTGAATCCCTTGAGCTCCAATCCCTGAATCCCTTGAGCACAAATCCCCCGATTTCTCAGCGTTCCATTCTCGAATTCCGCCGCGATTTTTGCTCCACTCCAACTCCTGACTCCCTGACCTCCCAGTCCCAGAATTCCCGGTTTTCCCACCTCGGAATTCCCGATTTTCCCCATCCCTGGTCTTTCAGGATCGACGAGGAGCTGCTGGGGGACGGGCACAGCTCCAGCCCTCGGGCTCTGCACTCGTGGCTGACGCGCGTTCTCTACAACCTCCACCTGAAATCCCTTGGAATCCCTTGAGCACAAATCCCTGAATTCCTTGGAATTCTGGCACACACATCCTTGAGTTCCTTGAGCTCCAATCCCTGAATTCCTTGAGCTCCAATCCCTGAATTCCCGACCCACAAATCCTGGAATCCCTTGACCACAAATCCCGAATTCTGCGGCATTTTTTTGTGCGCCAATCCTAAAACTTTCTCTGCTCCAGTGCCGGAATTCCTTGAGCTCCAAACCCAGAATTCCTTGGAATTCCTGGCCCACAAATCCTGGAATTCCTTGAGCTGCAATCCCTGTATCTCTTGAAGACAAATCCCTGAATCCCTTGAGCACAAATCCCCCGATTTCTCAGCGTTCCATCCCCGAATACCGCCGCGATTTTTGCTCCGCTCCCACCCCGGAATTCCCGATTTCCCCCATCCCAGAATTCCCGATTTTCCCCATCCCTGGTCTTTCAGGATCGACGAGGAGCTGCTGGGGGACGGGCACAGCTACAGCCCTCGGGCTCTGCACTCGTGGCTGACGCGCGTTCTCTACAACCGGCGCTCCAAGATCAACCCGCTGTGGAACAGCCTGCTCATCGCCGGCGTCTACGGGGACAGAGGTGCCGGATTCCTGGGAATTCGGGGGGTTTCTTGGGAATTCTGGGGGTTGGGGGGGTTTGGGGGATGGGGAGAGGGGGATTCTGGGGATTTATGGGATTTAATGGGGGTTTAATGGGGATTTATGGGGTGGGTGGAAGGAGGAATGATGGAATTCTGGGGATGGGGAGAGGGGGGAATGACAGGGAATTCCTGGGAATTCTGGAGATTTCCTGGGGTTTCGGGGGGGTTTCTTGGGAATTCCGGGGGTTTGGGGGATGGGGAGAGGGGGATTCTGGGGAATGGGATTTATGGGGATTTAATGGGGTTTAATGGGATTTATGGGATGGGGAGAGGTGGGGATGGCAGAGAATTCCGGGGATGGGTAGAGGGGGGAATGATAGGGAATTCCTGGGAATTTCTTGGGAATCCTGGGGATTCTGGGGGTTTGGGGGATGGGGAGAGGGGGATTCTGGGGTTTTATGGGATTTAATGGGGATTTATGGGATGGGTGGAAGGAGGAATGATGGAATTCTAGGGATGGGGAGAGGGGGGAATGACAGGGAATTCCTGGGGATTTCCTGGATTCCTGGGAATCCTGGGGATTCTGGGGTTTGGGGGATTTGGGGGATGGGGAGAGGTGGGAATGACGGGGGAATTCCTGGGGATTCCAGGGATTTTATGGGATGGGCAGAAGGGGGGAATTCTGGGCATTGCCCCCTTTCTGCTCCTTCCTTGGGGAAATTCCTGCTCCTCCTTCCTGGGGAATTCCCAATTCCCATCCTCAGTTCCCATTCCCATTCCCAGTTCCCATTCCCAGTTCCCATTCCCAGTTCCCATTCCCAATTCCCAGTTCCCATTCCCAATTCCCAGTTCCCATTCCCAGTTCCCATTCCCATTCCCTTCCCCAGTCCCATTCCCACTTTTCCCATTCCCACTTTTCCCATTCCCATTCCATTCCCATTCCCACTTTTTCCCATTCCCATTCCCACTTCCCATTCCCATTCCCATTCCATTCCCATTCCACTCCATTCCGTTTCCCATTCCCATCCATTCCATTCCCATTCCAGTTCCATTCCATTCCCATCATTCCAGTTCCCATTCCCAGTTCCCATTCCCATTCCCATTCCCATTCCCATTCCCATTCCCATTCCCATTCCCAGTTCCCATTCCCAGTTCCCATTCCCATTCCCATTCCCAGTTCCCATTCCCATTCCCATTTCCCAGTTCCCATTCCATTTCCCAGTTCCCATTCCCAGTTTCCCATTCCCCATTCCTATTCCCACGTTTCCCATTCCCACGTTTCCCAGTTCCCATTCCCACTTTTCCCAGTTCCATTCCCAGTTCCCTTCCCATTTCCCATTCCCTCATTCCCAGTTCCCATTCCCACGTTTCCCATTCCCATTCCCTTTCCAGTTCCCATTCCCAGTTCCCATTCCATTCCCACATTTCCCATTCCCGTTTCCCATTCCCATTTCCCACGTTTCCCAGTTCCTTCCCCCTGTTTCCAGTTCCCATTCCCAGTTCCCATTCCATTCCAGTTCCCATAGTTTCCCATTCCCATTTCCTGGGCATTATGTGACATTCTGCGTGCCTATCGAGTGCGCCTTCCTTTCCACTGGTTTGGTGGCTTACCTGGCCCAGGTGAGTTCTTCACTTTTTAATTCACTTTATTGCATTTCATTATTTTTAATTGATTATTTTTAATTAATTATTTTCTAATCGATTGTTTCCCCATTAAAATTCCTTTTTAATCGATTATTTCCCTATTGCAATTTCAGCTTTAATTCAGATTTTTATTTCTTGATTATTTCTAATGGATTGTTTTTAATTGATAATTTTTAATTGATTGTTTTCTACTATTATTTTTTATTATTTTTAATTTATTATTTCCCCATTAAAATTCCTATTTAATTTATTATTTCCCTGTTGCAATTTCTGCTTTAATTCGGATTTTTATTTCTCGATTATTTTTTAATTGATTATTTTTAATTGATTATTTTTTATTAATTATTTTTTATTATCTTTAATTGATTATTTCCCCATTAAAATTCCTATTTAATCGATTATTTCCACATTACAATTTCCATTTTAATTCAGATTTTTACTTGATTATTTTTAATTGATCATTTTTAATTGATTGTTTTCTACTAATTATTTTTGATTATTTTTAATTGATTATTCCCCCATTAAAATTCCTATTTAATCGATTATTTCCCTCTTGCAATTTCCATTTTAATTCGGATTTTTGATTATTTTTATTGTTTATTTCTAATTCATTATTTTAAATTAATTATTTTAAATTTACTATTTTTATTAATTATTTTTTATCATTTTTAATCGATTATTCCCCCATTAAAATTCCTATTTAATCGATTATTCCCACATTACAATTCCCATTCCAATTCGGATTTTTTCCCTGATTATTTTTAATCCATTTTTTTTAATCTATCATTTTTCACTAATTATTTTTAATTAATCACTCCACTATTAAAATTCCAATTCCTTTTCCAGGGGGCGATTTCCCCTCCTCCATCCTGAGGAAATTCCCCCTTTTCCCATTTTTAATTCACATTCCACTTTTAATTCCACATCAACTTTCAACGACTGAAATTATTCCCGGCTGGAAATTAATAAATAATTTGTGTGCTTTGATCCTGAGCACGACGTTAATTAGTGAGGTGATTAATTAGCGAGGTGATTAACTAGTGAGGTGATTAAGTAGTGAGGTGATTAATTATTGAGGTGATTAATTAGCGGGGTGATTAGTTAGGTGATTAATTAGCGGGGTGATTAATTAGCGGGGTGATTAATTACTGGGGTGATTAATTAGGTGATTAATTAGCGGGGTGATTAATTAGCGAGTTGATTAATTAGCAGGGTGATTAATTACCAGGGTGATGAATTAATGAGGTGATTAATTATTGAGGTGATTAATTAGTGGGGTGATTAATTAGTGGGGTGATTAATTACCGGGGTGATTGATTAGCGGGGTGATTAATTAGCGAGTTGATTAATTAGCAGGGTGATCAATTCCCGGGGTGATGAATTAACGAGGTGATCGATTCCCGGGGTGATTGATTGATGAATTAACGAGGTGATCGATTCCCGGGGTGATTGATTGATGAATTAACGAGGTGATCGATTCCCGGGGTGATTGATTGATGAATTAACGAGGTGATCGATTCCCGGGGTGATTGATGAATTAACGAGGTGATCGATTCCCAGGGTGATTGATTGATGAATTAACGAGGTGATCGATTCCCGGGGTGATTGATTGATGAATTAACGAGGTGATCGATTCCCGGGGTGATTGATGAATTAACGAGGTGATCGATTCCCGGGGTGATTGATGAATTAACGAGGTGATCGATTCCCGGGGTGATTGATTGATCAATTAACGAGGTGATTAATTAACGAGGTGATCAATTAACGAGGTGATCGATTCCCGGGCAGCCGCTGCTGCGGGCGGCGCTGGAGCGGGAGCGGCTGCCGGCGCGGGAGGAGGCGCGGGAGCTGCTGCAGCGCTGCCTGCGCGTGCTCTACTACAGGGATGCTCGAGCCTTCAACAGGGTTGGTATCCTAAAAACATCCCAAAAACATCCCGGCATCCATGGGATCCACCCCTGGATCCATGGGATCCATCCCAACCCCATGGGATCCCCCCCAACCCTGGAGCTGCTGCAGCGCTGCCTGCGCGTGCTCTACTACCGGGACGCGCGAGCCTTCAACAGGGTTGGTATCCTAAAAAACATCCCAAAAATCATCCTTAAATCCATCCTGGGATCCATGGGATCCATGGGATCCACCCCTGGATCCATGGGATCCATCCCAACCCCATGGGATCCCCCCAACCCTGGAGCTGCTGCAGCGCTGCCTGCGCGTGCTCTACTACAGGGATGCTCGAGCCTTCAACAGGGTTGGTATCCTAAAAACATCCCAAATCCCAAAAATCCATCCTGGGATCCATGGGATCCACCCCTGGATCCATGGGATCCATCCCAAACCCGTGGGATCCACCCCAACCCTGGAGCTGCTGGAGCGCTGCCTGCGCGTGCTCTACTACAGGGATGCTCGAGCCTTCAACAGGGTTGGTATCCTAAAAACATCCCAAAAATCATCCTAAATCCATCCTGGGATCCATGGGATCCACCCCTGGATCCATGGGATCCATCCCAACCCCGTGGGATCCACCCCAACCCTGGAGCTGCTGCAGCGCTGCCTGCGCGTGCTCTACTACCGGGACGCGCGAGCCTTCAACAGGGTTGGTATCCTAAAAACATCCCAAAAACATCCCGGCATCCATGGGATCCACCCCTGGATCCTTGGGATCCACCCCTGGATCCATGGGATCCATCCCAACCCCATGGGATCCACCCCAACCCTGGAGCTGCTGCAGCGCTGCCTGCGCGTGCTCTACTACCGGGATGCGCGAGCCTTCAACAGGGTTGGTATCCTAAAAACATCCCAAAAACATCCCGGCATCCATGGGATCCACCCCTGGATCCATGGGATCCATCCCAACCCCATGGGATCCCCCCAACCCTGGAGCTGCTGCAGCGCTGCCTGCGCGTGCTCTACTACCGGGACGCGCGAGCCTTCAACAGGGTTGGTATCCTAAAAACATCCCAAAAATCATCCTTAAATCCATCCTGGGATCCATGGGATCCATGGGATCCACCCCTGGATCCATGGGATCCATCCCAACCCCATGGGATCCCCCCCAACCCTGGAGCTGCTGCAGCGCTGCCTGCGCGTGCTCTACTACAGGGATGCTCGAGCCTTCAACAGGGTTGGTATCCTAAAAACATCCCAAATCCCAAAAATCCATCCTGGGATCCATGGGATCCACCCCTGGATCCATGGGATCCATCCCAAACCGTGGGATCCACCCCAACCCTGGAGCTGCTGCAGCGCTGCCTGCGCGTGCTCTACTACCGGGACGCGCGAGCCTTCAACAGGGTTGGTATCCTAAAAACATCCCAAAAACATCCCGGCATCCATGGGATCCACCCTGGATCCTTGGGATCCACCCCTGGATCCATGGGATCCATCCCAACCCCATGGGATCCACCCCAACCCTGGAGCTGCTGGAGCGCTGCCTGCGCGTGCTCTACTACCGGGACGTGCGAGCCTTCAACAGGGTTGGTATCCTAAAAACATCCCAAAAATCCATCCTAAAAACATCCCAAATCCCAAGAATCCATCCCTGGATCCATGGGATCCATCCCTGAATCCATGGGATCCTTGGGATCCCCCCCGAGCCCGGAGCTGCTGCAGCGCTGTCTGCGGGATGCCCGCTCCTTTAACAGGGTTGGTATCCTAAAAACATCCCAAATCCCAAAAATCCATCCATGGATCTATGGGATCCATGGGATCCACCCCTAAATCCCTGGGATCCATCCCAAACCCCTGGGATCCACCCCAAATCCATGGGATCCATCCCCGAATCAACAAGATCCTTGGGATCCACCCCAATCCCTGGGATTCATCCCAAATCCATCCCTGAATCCATGCGATCCATCCCAAATCCCTTGGATCCATCCCAAATCCCTGGGATCCATGAGATCCATCCTGAATCCCTGGGATCCATCCCAAATCCATGGGATCCATGGGATCCATCCCTGAATCCCTGGGATCCATCCCAAATTCCTGGGATCCATCCCAATCCATGGGATCCATCCCAAATCCATCCCCAATCCTGTTTTGTTTTTTTTTTTTTTCCCTGTGGAATTCTGGGGCTTTTCCCCCATGGAATTCCAGGTTCTGGAATTGAGGAATTCCAGGATTTTTTTTCCTGTAGAATTCAGGGATTTCTCCCTGGAATTATTTGGGATTTCCCACCTGGAATTCCGGGATTTCCCCCTGGAATTATTTGGGATTTCCCCTCTGAAATTCCAGGACTTTCCCCCATGGAATTCCAGGATTCCCCCCTGAAATTATTTGGGATTTCCCCCTGGAACCCTGGGATTTCCCCCTGGAATTCCAGGATTTCCCCCTGGAATTCCAGGATTTCCCCTCTGGAATTATTTGGGATTTCCCCCCTGAAATTCCAGGACTTTCCCCCCTGGAATTCCAGGATTTCCCCCCGGTATCATTTGGGATTTCCCCCCTGGAATTCCAGGATTTCCCCCTGGTATCATTTGGCATTTCCCCCCTGGAATTCGAGGATTCCACCTGGTATTATTTGGGATTCCCCCATGGAATTCTGGGATTTCCCCCTGGTATCATTTGGCATTTCCCCCCTGGAATTCCAGGATTTTCCCCCTGGTATCATTTGGGATTTCCCCCTATGGAATTCTGGGATTTCCCGTGGTATCATTTGGGGTCTCCCCCTGGAATTCCAGGATTTTCCCCCTGGTATCATTTGGGATTTCCCCTATGGAATCCCGGGTTTTTCTCCCGGTATCATTTGGGATTTCCCCTCTGGAATCCCGGGATTTCTTCCCCGGTATCATTTGGGGTTTCCCCTCTGGAATCCCGGGATTCCCGGCTCATTCCCGGTTTCCCGCAGTACGAGGTTGCCGTGGTGACGGAGCAGGGGGTGGAGCTCGAGGGGCCCCTGACCCTGGAGGCCAACTGGGACATCGCCCACCTGGTCAGGTAAATCCCAAAAAACCTGGGAATTCTGGGAATTCTGGGAAGCCAGGGGGTCCTGGGACATCGCCCACCTGGTCAGGTAAATCCCAAAAAACCTGGGAATTCTGGGAATTCTGGGAAGCCAGGGGGTCCTGGGACATCGCCCACCTGGTCAGGTAAATCCCAAAAAACCTGGGAATTCTGGGAATTCTGGGAAGCCAGGGGGTCCTGGGACATCGCCCACCTGGTCAGGTAAATCCCAAAAAACCTGGGAATTCTGGGAATTCTGGGAAGCCAGGGGGTCCTGGGACATCGCCCACCTGGTCAGGTAAATCCCAAAAAACCTGGGAATTCTGGGAATTCTGGGAAGCCAGGGGGTCCTGGGACATCGCCCACCTGGTCAGGTAAATCCCAAAAAACCTGGGAATTCTGGGAATTCTGGGAAGCCAGGGGGTCCTGGGACATCGCCCACCTGGTCAGGTAAATCCCAAAAAACCTGGGAATTCTGGGAATTCTGGGAAGCCAGGGGGTCCTGGGACATCGCCCACCTGGTCAGGTAAATCCCAAAAAACCTGGGAATTCTGGGAATTCTGGGAAGCCAGGGGGTCCTGGGACATCGCCCACCTGGTCAGGTAAATCCCAAAAAACCTGGGAATTCTGGGAATTCTGGGAAGCCAGGGGGTCCTGGGACATCGCCCACCTGGTCAGGTAAATCCCAAAAAACCTGGGAATTCTGGGAATTCTGGGAAGCCAGGGGGTCCTGGGACATCGCCCACCTGGTCAGGTAAATCCCAAAAAACCTGGGAATTCTGGGAATTCTGGGAAGCCAGGGGGTCCTGGGACATCGCCCACCTGGTCAGGTAAATCCCAAAAAACCTGGGAATTCTGGGAATTCTGGGAAGCCAGGGGGTCCTGGGACATCGCCCACCTGGTCAGGTAAATCCCAAAAAACCTGGGAATTCTGGGAATTGTGGGAATTGTGGGAACTGGGACATCGCCCACCTGGTCAGGTAAATCCCGGAAAAAACGGGAATTCTGGGAATTGTGGGAATTGTGGGAACTGGGACATCGCCCACCTGGTCAGGTAAATCCCAAAAAACCTGGGAATTCTGGGAAGCCAGGGGGTCCTGGGACATCGCCCACCTGGTCAGGTAAATCCCCAAAAAAATGGGAATTGTGGGAACTGGGACATCGCCCACCTGGTCAGGTAATTCCCAAAAAAACTGGGAATCATGGGAATCATGGGGGGTCCTGGGACATCGCCCACCCGGTCAGGTAATTCCTGAAAAAAAACGGGAATTCTGGGATTTGGGAATTCCAGAATTTGGGAATTCTGGGATTTTAGGAACTCTGGGATTTGGGAATTCCAAGATCTGGGAATCCCAGAATTTGGGAATTCCAGAATTTGGGTATTCCATAATTTGGGAATTCAGGGCTTTGGGAACTCTGGGATTTGGGAATTTAGGGATTTGGGAATTCCGGGATTTGGGAATTCCGGGATTTGGGATTTCCACATTTTTCCCCCATTTTCCCCCATTTTTTCCCATTTTTTCCCAGTGGTTTCGAGTGACCCTGGAGCTGCTCCGGCCCCGTTCGGATCCCGACCCTTGGAACGACGAATCCGGGAAATTTTTTTGGGAATAAAATCAAAACTTGGCTCACTCAGAACCAATCCTTGTGTCTGCTCTTTGGGAATCGGCCAAAATCCCGGGAATTCTCCAGAAAATGGAAATTTCAGGGAATTTTCCCCCCAAAAATGGAAATTTTAGGGAATTAAAAAAAAAAAAAAAAAAAGCCAATTTTAGGGAATTTTCCCCCCCAAAAAATTGAAATTTTAGGGAATTGAAAAAAAAGCGCCAATTTTAGGGAATTTCCCCCAAAAAATTGAAATTTCAGGGAATGCTCCCCCCAAAAATTGTGAAAATTCCCATAAAATATTGGAATATTTCAGTAAATTAAGGAAATTTCCATAAAATCCTGGAATCGTTCCATAAAATGTGAATTTTCTCCCATAAAATATTGGAATATTTCAGTAAAATATTGAAAATTCCCATCAAATTTTGAAAATTCCCATCAAATCTTGGAATATTTCAATAAAATCCAAATATTCCCAAGAAAAAACGGGAATATTTTAATAAAAAAAAAAAAAAAGAGAATTTCAGGAAAATCCTGAAATATTCCCAATTAAAATGGAATTTTCCCCCTCCCCGCTCCCTTTTTTCCTTAAAAACCCCAAATTCTGACCCTGAAAAAATAAATTAAATTTTGAATTAAACCCCAAATTTTGTGTTTTTTTCCCCCCAAATCCCACAGAAAATAAAGGACATTTTTTAATTTTTTTTTCCACAATAAAAACAACGTTTATTTATAAATCCATTTCCCATTTTATTCCACGTTTTCCACTCCTGTACAATTCCAAGCTGATCCATAATTTTTTTTTTAATTTTTATTATTTTTTTAAATTTTTATTTATTTTTTTAATTTTTTATTATTTTTTTCCTGTTTTTCACCAGAAAAAAAAATCAAAAACATAAAATAAAATAAAATAAAATAAAAATCCACAAATCCTATGGAAAAAAAACAGGAGCCGGGTGCCTCTGGAATTTGGGAATTCCAAGATTTTTTTTTAAAATTAAAAACGACCAAAAAAATCCCATTTTTTTTCCCAAAATCATGCAAATTCTGGTAAAAAATCGGAGCTGGCAGTGAAAAAACCCAAAATCTTCATTTTTCCACCCATTTTCCGTCACAGTTTTTGTCTCAAATCCCAGAATTTTTATTTTTTTTTAATAATGAACGATGCCAAAAGGGGGAAATCCAAGGAAAATTTGGGATTTTTTTTTGCCCTTGCAGAGGGGGAAAAATTGGGAAAATCGAATTTTTTTTAGGGGGAGGAAAAATTGGGAAAATCCCAAAAATTGTTGGTTTGAAAATTCCCCAAAATTCCATCAAAATTCCTCCAAAATTCCATCAAAATTCCTCCAAAATTCCATCAAAATTCTGAATTTTCATTAAAAAAAACCTCAAAAAGTGTTTGAGGGCATTTTCTGTATAATGGAATTTTGGGGTTAAAGTAAAAAAAAAAAAAGGGGAAAAAATCCAAATTTTGGGGTGGAAATTGGGAATTATCCTTGAATTTTTGGGGAAAAAATTGGGAATATCCTTGAAATTTTGGGGTAAAACTTGGGAATATCCTTGAATTTTGTGGGGTAAAAATTGGGAACATCTTTGAAATTCTGGGGCGAGTTTGGACCTCAAAAAATTGGGAATATCCTTGAAATTTTGGGCTAAAAATTTGGAATATTCTTTTATTTCAGAGCCAAAAAAATTGGGAATATCCTTGAATTTTGTGGGGTAAAAATTGGGAATATCCTTGAAATTTTGGGGCCAAAAATTGGGAACATCTTTGAAATTCTGGGGTGAGTTTGGACCTCAAAAAATTGGGAATATCCTTTAACTTCTGGGGTAAAAAAATTAGAAATAACCTTGAATTTCCGTGGCCAAAAATTGGGAATATCCTTGGATTTTGGGGGCTCAAAATTGGGAATATCCTTGAATTTCTGGAGTGAGTTTGGACCTCAAAAAATTGGGAATATCCTTGAAATTCTGGGGCAAAAAAATTGGGAATCTGGAATTTCCTCCTCCCCAAACCCGTGACCTCTCTGATCTGCGAGGGCATTTTTGGACTCAAATCCCTTTTATTTTTTTGGACCAAATCCCATTTTTGGGACAATTCCCCATTTTTTGGACTCAAATCCCTTTTTTTTTGGGACAATTCCTTCATTTCTGGGACCAAATCCATTTTTTTTTATGATTTTTCCCCATTTTTAGCACCAAATCCAATTTTTTTGGGGACGTTCCCCCATTTTTAGTTCCAAATCCATTTTTTTGGACAATTTCCCCATTTTTGGGACAATTTCCCTCCCATTTTTGGTTCCAAATCCATTTTTTTGGACAACTCCCCTCTTTTTTTGGGACAATTTCCCCATTTTTGGGACAATTTCCTCCCATTTTTGGTTCCAAATCCATTTTTTTAGGACAACTCCCCTCTTTTTTTGGGACAATTTCCCCCCATTTCTTGTGACAATTTCTCCATTTTTGTGACAATTTCCCATTTTTTGGGTCACTTTCCCCATTTTTTGTGAGAACTCCCCTTTTTTTTGGGACAATTTCCCCATTTTTGGTGACAATTTCTCCATTTTTGCAACGATTTCTCCATTTTTGGGACAACTTCCCCATTTTTTGGGACAACTCCCCCATTTTTTAGGACAACTTCCCCATTTTTGCGACAACTTCCCATTTTTGTGACAATTTCTCCATTTTTGTGACAATTTCCCATTTTTTGGGTCACTTTCCCCATTTTTTGTGAGAACTCCCCCTTTTTTTTGGGACAACTTCCCCATTTTTGGTGACAATTTCCCCATTTTAGGGACAATTCCCCCATTTTTGGTGACAATTTCTCCATTTTTGTGACAATTTCCCCATTTTTATGACAACTCCCCATTTTACTGGGACAACTCCCCCATTTTTATAACAACTCCCCCTTCTTTCAGGACAACTCCCCATTTTTCCAACGATTTCCCCGTTCCCCCACAACTCCCCCATTTTTGACCCCGATCCGTTAATTTATTTTTTTATTTTAACGACGAACCCCCGGGATTTTCCGACCAGATCCCGTTTTCTCCTCTCTATTTCCACCCCCCTCCCTCATTATTTTTATATTTTGGGGGGTTCCCTTCACCCCTCCAGCAGCTCCAGCTCGGCTTCCTCGAAGCCGTAGAAGGATTCGGCTTCGCTCTCGCCCTCGAAGAGCCGCTGCAGGATTTCGGCGTCGCCTTCCTCTTCCTCCTCCTCCTCCTCCTCACCCCCATCACCCTCCTCCTCCTCCTCCTCCTCCTCTCCTCCTCCTCCTCCTCTTCCTCCACCCCCTCCGGCGACCACTCGCCACCCCTGGCCACCTCCAACCTCTCCTCCATAGCCGCCACCAGCTCGTCCAGCTCGGCCGCCCCGCGCCGCGCCGCTTCCCCGTCCGGCAACACGTTGGCCACCAGGAAAGACCTCCGGATGAGCTCGGGACAACCCGCCAGGATCTCCAGAGCTTCTCCCAACCAACCCAGCAAAGCTCGCAGCAGCGCGGCCGAGGAGTCGCGGCGGCCGTCGGCTCGGCGCGCGTGCCGGCGCCATTTCTGCCGCAGGAACCTCTCCAGGGCTCCCTTGACGCAAACGTCCAGCGGCTGAGCGCGGGCGCTGCAGCCGGCCGGGATGACGGCGGGCAGCGTGCCGGCGGCGCTCAGCAGGGCCAGCACCTCGTCGGACAGGTGAGTCCGGTGGCAATCGAGCAGCAGCATCCTCCTGCCGGGCTCGTCGCCCTGCCGCCTGCGCCACACGCGCTCGGCCCACAGCTCCATGAGCTCGTCGTCGCCGCGGGCGCGCTCCTTGGATTCCAGCAGCACCGTGGCGGGCAGGGCGAGCGGCGAGCTGGGCCGACCTTTGGAGACCACCAAGGCGGGCAGCACGCCGCCGTCGGCCAGCACGCTGAGCACCAGCTCGCACCAGGGCTCGCCGCTGCCACCGTCTGCAGGGCGCTCTCGCGGCGCCGCCGCCCGGCGCCTCCCAACCCGTCGGCGTCCAGGAAGAGCGAGAGCTCGTCCACGGCGCCGATCATGGCCGGCGCCAGCGCTTGGCGCCGCACCTGGCGCTGCACGAAGTCCAGGAAAGCGCCGGCGTTGCCTTGCAGCTCCTTGGGGAGCGGCGGGCGAGCGGCGCCGCGGGCGTGGGGGCTCAGCTGGTGGCGCAGCATGAAGCGCACGGCCCACTCGTAGGAGATCTCGAAGCCGCCTTCCAGCGCGCGGCCCAGCTTGGTGGCTTTTTGGAAGAGGCTCTCCTCGGTGACGGGCAGCTGCTGCTCGCGTTGGGTCAGCACCCACTCGGCCAGCTTCTCCTCGGCCTCCAGGCTCAGGTAGCGGCCCTCGGGCGCCTCGGGCTGCCGGCGGCTCCGGCAGCGGCGCAGCCAGCGGCGCACGCGGCGCGCGGGCTCGCCGAAGCGGCGCGCCGCCTGCTCGGGGCCGCAGCAGAGCGCCAAGAGAACCACGCGCAGCTTGCGCACCGACAGCGCCTCCGAGCACCGCGGCTGCGGGGGGGTCCCAGGGGGTGGGGGTCTTGGGGGGGGGGTTAGGGGTTGGGGGGTTTTGGGGTGGGGGTCTCGGGAGTCCCAGGGGTGGGGGTCCCAGGGGTGGGGGTTTTGGGGTTGGGGGTTCTTGGCTTGGGGGTCTCTGGGGTCCCAGGGTTGGGGGTCTCTGGGGTCCCAGGGTTGGGGGTTTTTCGCCTGGGGGTCTTTGGGTTGGGGGTCCCAAGGCTGGGGGTTCTTGGCCTGGGGGTCTCGGGGCTGGGAGTCCACGGGATGGGGGTCCCAGGGTTGGGGGTCCCTGGGTTGGGGGTCCATGGCCAGGGGGTTCTTGGCCTGGGGGTCTCGGGGTTGGGGGTCTCGGGGTTGGGGGTCCCAGGGTTGGGGGTCTCGGGGTTGGGGGTTTTTGGGTTGGGGGTCCCTGGGCAGGGCCAGGGGGGATCGGGGGGAGATCGGAGGGGGGAATAGAGAGGGGAAGGTGGGGGGGTGGGGAGGGGGGGGTGGGGGGCAGAGGGGGGGAGGTGGGGGGGCTGGGGGGGGGGGAGAAGTCGGAATTTGGGGGGGAAAAGGGGGAGAAAAGGGGGGGGAAAGTCAGAATTGGGGGGGGGAAAGGGGGGAAAACGGAGAATTTGGGGGGGAAAAGTCAAAGTTTTGGGGGAAAAGGGGGGGAAAAGTCAAAATTTGGGGGGGAAAGGGGGGAAGAGTCAGAATTTGGGGGGGAAAGGAGGGAAAGGGGAAAAAAGGGGGAGAAAGGGGGGAAAAAGGGAGAATTTGGGGGGGAAAAGGGGGGAAAAAGGGGGGGAAAGGGAGAATTTGGAAGGAAAAAGTCAAAATTTTTGGGGAGAAAAAGTCAGAATTTGGGGGGAAAAAGGGGGGGAAAGGGGGGGAAAGGGGGAAAAGTCAGAGTTTTGTGAGGAAAAAGTCAAAATTTTGGGGAGAAAAGGTCAGAATTTTGAGGGTTTGGGGGAAAAGGGGAAAAAAGGGGGGAAAAGGGAGGAAAAGTCAGAATTTTGGAGGGAAAAGTCAAAATTTTGGGAGAGAAAACGTCAGAATTTTGGGGAAAAGGGGAATTTGGGGGAAAAAGTCAGAATTTGGGGGGAAAATGGGGAAAAAAGGGGGGAAAAAAGGGAAAAGGGGGGGAGAAAAACAGGGAGAAAAATGGGTAAAAGGAGGGGAAAAAAGGAAGAAAATGGGGAAAAAACCCAGGAACAAATGGGAGGAAAAAGGGAAAAAAGAAGGAAGAAAATGAGGGAGAAAAAAGAGAAAAAAAAGGACAAAAATGTGAAATAAAGAAGGCAAAAAAGGGGAAAAATACGAGAAAAAAATCTGAATTTTTTTCCTTACCTGGAATGTGACAGCCAAGAAGGCCCTGGAAGAAAATAATAATAAAAAAAGAGAATTTCAGGGTTTTATTCTGATTTTTTTTTAGGTATTTCTGGGTTTTATTTCTATTTATTTCCGTTTATTCCACAGGGATTTGGGGGAATTCTTGGATTCAAACCAAGGAATGAATTCTGAATTTCCAACCTCAAAAAATCCAAATTAATTCAATTTATTTTCTGTTGTTTTTTTTTTTTTTTTTTTGTTTGTTTGTTTGTTTATTTTTTCCATTTTTCTCTGTGATTTTCCCATTTTTCCTGATTTTTTTTTCCTCATTTTTCCTGGGATTTTTTTCCCCATTTTTCCCGGGTTTTTCCACATTTTCTCCCTTTATTTCCCCCCCATATTTTCTCCATTTTTTCCCCATATTTTCCCCTTTTTTCATGGTTTTCCCCCAGGTTTCTTCCATTTTTTCCATTTTTCCCCCATTTTTCCCCATTTTTTCCCCATTTTCCCCCATTTTTTCCCCAATATTTCCCCCATTTTTTCCCATTTTCCCCCATATTTCTCCCCATTTTCACCCATTTTTCCCTATTTTCCCCCATTTTCACCCCATTTCTCCCCATTTTTTTCATGTTTTTCCCCGTTTTTCCCCCCATTTTTTTTCCATTTTTTCATCATTTTTTCCCCATTTCCTCCCATTTTTTCCCTGTATTTTTCCACATTTTCCCCCCATTTATTTCATGTTTTTCACCGTTTTTTCCCCATTTTTCCCCATTTTCACCCATTCCCCCCATTTTCCCCCATTTTTTCCCATTTTCCCCATTTTTTCCCTTTTTTCCCATTTTTTCCCATTTCCACCCATTTTTTCCCATTTTCCCCCCATTTTTCACCATTTTTTCCCCCCATTTCCCCCATTTTTCCCCATTTTTTCCCCCATTTTCCCCCCCATTTTTCCCATTTTCCCCCCATTTTCCCCCCCATTTTTTTCCCCATTTCCCCCCATTTTTCCCCCCATTTTTTCTCCAATTTCCCCTCACCTGGGCTGCCCACGGTGCTGGACTCGTGGCCAGGGTTGCCCACCAGGTGTTTGGCCATGGAGTCGCCCTCGGAGGTGGAGAAGGAGCAGGAGGAGCACGAGAGCCTCAGCCCGCTGGGGAGGGGGAAAAGGGAGGGAAAATGGGGAAAAAATGGGGGGAATATGGGGGAAAATATGGGGAAAATATGGGGGAAAATGGGGAAAATATGGGGAAAAATATGGGGGAAATGGGGGAAAAAATGGGGGGGGAAAATGGGGAAAAAATGGGAAAAATATGGGGGGGAAAATGGGAAAATATATGGGGGGAAAAAATGGAAAAAATGGGAAAAAATATGGGGGAAAACGGGGGGAAAATGGGGGGGAAAATGGGGGGGAAAAGAGGGGAAAAATGGGGGAAAAATGGGGAAAAAAATGGGGAAAAATGGGGAAATGGGGGGAAAACAAGGAAAAAATGGGAGAAAAAAAGGGGAAAATATGGGGGAAAATGGGGAAAAAATGGGAAAAAGTATGGGGGGAAATGGGGGGAAAAAAGGGAAAAATATGGGGGAAAAAATGGGAAAAAGTATGGGAAAAATGGGGGGAAATGGGGATATGGGGGGGAAAATGGGGAAAAATATGGGGAAAATATGGGGAAAGGGGAAAATCAAGGAAAAGGGGAAAAATGGGAAAAATGAGGAAAAATGGGGAAAATGGGGGGGAAATTGGGAAAAATATGGGGAATTGAGGGAAGGAAAAAAGGGATAAGGTAAAAGAAAGAAAATAAATGTATTTATAATTGCTAAATGATATATTTTAGAAAACAATTATAGTTATAAAATTAAATAATTATAAAATACATAATTTAAAAATATAGAATATATCTATTTATTATTTAATATTATAGTATATAATATACAATTAAAATGTAATTTTTTTCCACAATTGGAATTTTTAGGAATTTTTTTTTCCCCAAACTGAAATTTTTGGGGAATTTTTTCCAGAATTGGAATTTTGGGATTTTTTTTCCCAAAATTGTGAATTTTTAGGGTTTTTTTTTCCCCACAATTGGAATTTTAGGAATTTTTTTTTCCCAGAATTGGAATTTTTAGGGTTTTTTTTTCCACAATTGGAAATTTTTGGGATTTTTGTCCCAAAATTGGAATTTTTGGGATTTTTTATCCCAGAATTTGAAATGTTTGGGAATAAAAATTGAAATTCTTTCATCCATAAAATTGGAATTTTTTGGATTTTTTTTCCCAAAATTGTGAATTTTTAGGATTTTTTTTCCCACAATTGGAATTTTAGGAATTTTTTTTTCCCACAATTGGAATTTTAGGAATTTTTTTTTCCCAGAATTGGAATTTTTAGGGGTTTTTTTTTTTCCACAATTGGAAATTTTTAGGATTTTTTTTCCCCAAAATTGGAATTTTTGGGATTTTTTTTCTCAGAATTGGAATTCTGGGAGTTAAAATTGAAATTCTTTCCTCCATAAAATTGGAATTTGGGGATTTTTTCCTGACCTGGCCGTGTAGTTCTTGAACAAAGCCAAATATTTGGGGCTTTTCCTGGGCACGTGGTTGCTGCAAAAAGAGGGAAAAGTCAGGAATAATCGGAATAAATCCAGAGAAAAACACACAGGAAATCCCAGAAAAAAAAAAAATCATTAAAAATCCCCTATAAAATCAGAATAAATGTCCTATAAAATTCTCTATAAATCCATATAAAATGTCCTTAAAATCCATTAAAATTCCCTATAAAATTCTCTATAAATGCATGTAAAATATCCTAAAAATTCATTGAAAATTCCCTATAAAATCCTCTATAAATCCATGTAAAATATCCTAAGAATCCATATAAAATATCCTAAAAATCCATTAAAAATCCCCTATAAAATCAGATTAAATATCCTATAAAATTCTCTATAAATCCATATAAAATACCCTAAAAATCCCATTTTTCCACCGATTTTCCCCATTTTTCCACTGATTTTCCCATTTTTTCCCCATTTTTTCACCAATTTTCCCCATTTTTTCCCCATTTTTCCCCATTCTTTCACCGATTTTCCCCCATTTTTTCCCCATTTCTCCACCGATTTTCCCCATTTTTTCCCCAATTTTCCCCATTTTCCCCCATTTCCCCGCATTTCCCCCCATTTTTCCCGTTTTTTCCCTGTTTTTACTTGATCATGTGGTTGGTGCAGGCTTGGGACCAGCAGAAATTCCATTTTCCCTCCATTTTTCACCATTTTTCCCCGATTTTCCCCATTTTTTCCCCGATTTTCCCCATTTTTTCCCAATTTTTGCCTGATTTTCCCCATTTCTCCACCGATTTTCCCATTTTTCCCCCGATTTTCCGCATTTTTCCCCCATTTTTCCACCAATTTTCCCATTTTTCCCCATTTTTTCACTGATTTTCCCCATTTTTCCACCGATTTTCCCCATTTTTTCCCTGATTTTCCCCATTTTTCCCCGATTTTCTGCATTTTTCCACCATTTTCCCACCAATTTTCCCCATTTTTCCCCCATTTTTTCACTGATTTTCCCCATTTTTCCACCGATTTTCCCCATTTTTTCCCTGATTTTCCCCATTTTCCACCAATTTTCCCATTTTTCCCCATTTTTTCACTGATTTTCCCCATTTTTCCCCGATTTTCCCCATTTTTCCCCTATTTCCCCCATTTTCCCCCCATTTTTCCCGTTTTTTCCCTGTTTTTACTTGATCATGTGGTTGGTGCAGGCTTTGGGACCAGCAGAAATTCCATTTTCCCTCCATTTTTCACCATTTTTCCACCGATTTTCCCCATTTTTTCCCCGATTTTCCCCATTTTTCCCCGATTTTCCCCATTTTTCCCCAATTTTCCCCATTTTTTCCCAATTTTTTCACCGATTTTCCCCATTTTCCACCGATTTTCCCCATTTTTTCCTGATTTTCCCATTTTCCACCAATTTTCCCCATTTTTCCCCATTTTTTCACTGATTTTCCCCATTTTTCCCCCGATTTTCCCCATTTTTCCCCCATTTCCCCCCATTTCCCCCCATTTTTCCCGTTTTTCCCTGTTTTTACTTGATCATGTGGTTGGTGCAGGCTTGGGACCAGCAGAAATTCCATTTTCCCCTCCATTTTTCACCATTTTTCCACCGATTTTCCCATTTTTTCCCCGATTTTCCCCATTTTTCCCCGATTTTCCCATTTTTCCCCCAATTTTCCCCATTTTTTCCCAATTTTTTCACCGATTTTCCCCATTTCTCCACCGATTTTCCCATTTTTCCCCGATTTTCCGCATTTTTTCCCATTTTTCCACCAATTTTCCCCATTTTTCCCCATTTTTTCACTGATTTTCCCCATTTTTCCACCGATTTTCCCATTTTTCCTCCGATTTTCCCCATTTTTCCCCGATTTTCCGCATTTTTCCCCATTTTTCCACCAATTTTCCATTTTTCCCCATTTTTTCACTGATTTTCCCCATTTTTCCACCGATTTTCCCCATTTTTCCCCCGATTTTCCCCATTTTTCCTCCGATTTTCCCCCATTTCCCCCCATTTCCCCCGTTTTTCCCTGTTTTTACTTGATCATGTGGTTGGTGCAGGCTTGGGACCAGCAGAAATTCCATTTTCCCCCATTTTTCACCATTTTTCCCCGATTTTCCCCATTTTTTCCCAATTTTTTCACCGATTTTCCCCATTTCTCCACCGATTTTCCCCATTCTTCCACCGATTTTTTCCCCATTTTTTCCCATTTCTCCACTGATTTTCCCCATTTCTTCACCGATTTTCCCATTTTTCCCCATTTCCCCTGTTTTTCCCGCTTTTCCTGTTTTTACTTGATCATGTGGTTGGCGTAGGCGCGGGAGCAGCAGAAATTCCATTTTCCCCCGATTTCCCTCCCATTTTCCCCATTCTTCCACCGATTTTCCCATTTTTCCCCCATTTTTCCCCCATTTTTTCCCCATTTCCCCCCATTTCCCCCGTTTTTCCCGCTTTTCCCTGTTTTTACTTGATCATGTGGTTGGCGTAGGCGCGGGGAGCAGCAGAAATTCCATTTTCCCCCGATTTCCCTCCCATTTTCCCCATTTTTCCACCGATTTTCCCCATTTTCCCCCATTTTCCCCCCATTTCCCCCTGCTTTTCCCTGTTTTTACTTGATCATGTGGTTGGCGTAGGCGCGGGAGCAGCAGAAATTCCATTTTCCCCCATTCTTTCACCGATTTTCCCCATTTTTTCCCCATTTCTCCACGATTTTCCCATTTTTTCCCCATTTTTCCCCATTTCCCCCGTTTTTCCCGCTTTTCCCTGTTTTTACTTGATCATGTGGTTGGCGTAGGCGGGGAGCAGCAGGTGCTGTAGCGGCACAGCGAGCAGTGCACGTAGGTGGGGAAGTGGTTGGGGAAGTCGGGGATCTCGAAGCTGCACTCCAGGCACGTCTGCGGCCCAGCCCGCCTGGGGCCACAAAGGGTTTAAAATACGGGAAAAAACGGGGGAGAGGGGAAAAAATGGGGAATGGGGGGAAAAACGGGGAAAATAGGGGAAAAAATGGGGGAAATATGGCAAAAAATGGGGAAAATCCGTAAAAGATGGGTTAAATACGGGAAAAACGGGTGGAGAGGGGAAAAAATGGGGGAAGAGGGAAAAAACGGGGAAAATAGGGGAAAAAATGGGGGAAATATGGCAAAAAATGGGGAAAATCCGTAAAGAATGGGTTAAAATACGGGAAAAAAACGGGGGGAGAGGGGAAAAAATGGGGAAAGGGGAAAAAACGGGGAAAATAGGGGAAAAAATGGGGGAAATACGGCAAAAAATGAGTAAAATCCGTAAAAGAATGGGTTAAAATACGGGAAAAAAACGGGTGGAGAGGGGAAAAAATGGGGGAAGAGGGA
This sequence comes from Sitta carolinensis, assembly GCA_032173965.1. Taxonomy (NCBI): domain Eukaryota; kingdom Metazoa; phylum Chordata; class Aves; order Passeriformes; family Sittidae; genus Sitta; species Sitta carolinensis. The sequence continues at coordinate 187,250 of CM063305.1, forward strand.
AAAAAATGGGGAAATAGGGAAAAAAACGGGGAAAATCCGTCAAAGAATGGTTGAAATATGGCCAAAAATGGGGGAAGAGGGAAAAAAATGGGGAAATAGGGAAAAAAAACAGAGGAAAATCCGTCAAAGAATGATTGAAATACGGGCAAAAATGGGGGAAAGAGGGAAAAAATGGGGAAATAGGGGGAAAAAAACGGGGAAAATCCGTCATAGAATGGGGAAAATAGGGCAAAAAATGGGAAAATAGGGCAAAGAATGGGTAAAATCTGTCAAAGAATGGGTAAAATCTGTCAAAGAATGGGTAAAATAGAGCAAAAAATGGGGGAAGAGGGCGAAAAAATGGGGAAATGGGGAAAAAAACGGGGAAAATCCGTCAAAGAATGGGGAAAATAGAGCAAAAAATGGGGAAAATCCGTAAAAGAATAGGTTAAAATACAGGAAAAAAAACGGGGGGAGAGGGCAAAAAATGGGGAAATGGGGAAAAAAAATGAGGAAAATCCGTCAAAGAATGGGGAAAATAGGGCAAAAAATGGGGGAAGAGGGGAAAAAATGGGGAAATGGGGGAAAAAAACGGGGAAAATAGGGGGAAAATGGGGGAAATACAGCAAAAAATGGGTAAAATCCGTAAAAGAATGGGTTAAATAGGGCAAAAAATGGGGGAAGAGGGGAAAAAATGGGGAAATGGGGAAAAAAAATGAGGAAAATCCGTCAAAGAATGGGGAAAATAGAGCAAAAAATGGGAAAATAGGGCAAAGAATGGGTAAAATCTGTCAAAGAATGGGTAAAATAGAGCAAAAAATGGGGAAAATCCGTAAAAGAATGGGTAAAATACGGCAAAGAATGGGTAAAATAGGGCAAAAAATGGGGGAAGAGGGAAAAACCGAGGAAATAGGGGAAAAAAAACCGGGGAAAATAGGGGGGAAAATGGGGACATGGGGGGAAAAAACGGGGAAAATCCATCAAAGAATGGGTAAAATAGGGCAAAAAATGGGGGAAGAGGGAAAAAAATGGGGACATGGGGGGAAAAAACGGGGAAAATCCATCAAAGAATGGTTGAAATACAGCCAAAAATGGGGGAAATAGGGCAAAAAATAGGGGAAAAATGGGTAAAATACAGCCAAAAATGGGGAAAATACGGCAAAAAATAAGTAAAATCTGTCAAAGAATGGATGAAATATGGCCAAAAATGGGGGAAATAGGGGAAAAAATTGGGGAAATAGAGAAAAAAATGGGGAAATAGGGGAAAAAAACGGGGAAAATCCATCAAAGAATGGTTGAAATACGGCAAAGAAGGGGAAAAGAGGGCAAAAAATAGGGGAAAATACAGAAAAAAATGGGTCAAATAGAGCAAAAATTGTTAGAATCTGTCAAAAAAAATGGTTAAAATCCATCAAAGAATGGGTAAAATTTTTTTCCCCAATTTTCCTGGGTTTTTCCCCATTTTCCCCCGTGTTTTTTCCCATTTTTCCCCCATTTTTTCCCCCAAAATCCCAGGGGTTTTTCCCCATTTTATTCCCAATTTCCCCCCATTTTTTTCCCCTAAAATCCACATTTTCCCCCTGATTTTCCCCGGGTTTTTTCCCATTTTCTCCCATTTTTTCCCCTTTTTTTTTCCCAAAATCCCGGTTTTTTCCCCATTTCCCCCCGATTTTCCCTGGGTTTTTCCCATTTTCCCATTTTCCCCCCATTTTTCCCCCGATTTTCCCAGGTTTTTTTCCCCTAAAATCCCCATTCTCCCCTGATTTTCCCCGGGTTTTTTCCCATTTTCCCGGGTTTTTTCCCATTTTCCCCGGGTTTTTTTCCCATTTTCCCCCCATTTTCCCCCCATTTTCCCATTTTTCCCCCCAAGGGGCTCTGACATTTTCCATCAGGCCCTGCGGGGGGCGCTGCGGGGGCTCAGCAACAGCGGCTGCGCCTCCTAAAATCCCCATTCTCCCCCCGATTTTCCCCGGGTTTTTTCCCATTTTCCCGGGTTTTTTCCCATTTTCCCGGGTTTTTTCCCATTTTCCCCCATTTTCCCATTTTTCCCCCAAGGGGCTCTGACATTTTCCATCCGGCCCTGCGGGGGGCGCTGCGGGGGCTCAGCAACAGCAGCTGCGCCTCCTAAAATCCCCATTTTTTCCCATTTTCCCCGGGTTTTTTCCCATTTTCCCCGGGTTTTTTTCCCATTTTCTCCGGGTTTTTTCCCATTTTCCCCGGGTTTTTTCCCATTTTTCCCGGTTTTTCCCCGCTGACGTTTTGCGGCCGGCCCTGCGGGGGGCGCTGCGGGGGCTCAGCAACAGCAGCTGCACCTCCTAAAATCCCCATTTTTTCCCATTTTCCCGGGTTTTTTCCCATTTTCCCCGGGTTTTTTCCCATTTTTCCCGGTTTTTCCCCGCTGACGTTTTGCGGCCGGCCCTGCGGGGGGCGCTGCGGGGGCTCAGCAACAGCAGCTGCGCCTCCTAAAATCCCCATTTTTTCCCATTTTCCCCGGGTTTTTTCCCATTTTCCCCGGGTTTTTTCCCATTTTCTCCGGGTTTTTTCCCATTTTCCCCGGGTTTTTTCCCATTTTTCCCGGTTTTCCCCCAAGGGGCTCTGACATTTTCCATCCGGCCCTGCGGGGGGCGCTGCGGGGGCTCAGCAACAGCAGCTGCACCTCCTAAAATCCCCATTTTTTCCCATTTTCCCCGGGTTTTTTCCCCATTTTCCCTGGGTTTTTTCCCATTTTCCCGGGTTTTTTCCCATTTTTTCCCCATTTTCCCCCATTTTCCCATTTTTCCCGTTTTTTCCCCGCTGACGTTTTGCGGCCAGCCCTGCGGGGGGCGCTGCGGGGGCTCAGCAACAGCGGCTGCGCCTCCTAAAATCCCCATTTTTTCCCATTTTCCCCGGGTTTTTTCCCATTTTCCCCGGGTTTTTCCCCATTTTCCCCGGGTTTTTCCCCATTTTCCCCGGGTTTTTTCCCATTTTTCCCGGTTTTTCCCCGCTGACGTTTTGCGGCCGGCCCTGCGGGGGGCGCTGCGGGGGCTCAGGAACAGCGGCTGCGGCTCGGCCGAGGCTCCCGGCGGCTCCGGCGGCTCCAGGGGCAGCGAGCGCGGCTGAGCCCGCGAGGCGCGGATCGTCACCTGCGGGGCACCACGAACCATGGGGGGGGGACTGATCGCGATATGGCGGGGATATATCGCGATAGGGCGGGGATACGGCGGGCATCGATCGCGATAGAGCGGGGATAGGGCGGGCATCGATCGCGATAGGGCGGGGACAGGTCGCGATACGGCGGGCATCGATCGCGATAGAGCGGGGACATATCGTGATACGGCGGGCATCGATCGCGATAGGGCGGGGATAGGGCGGGGATCGATCGCGATAGGGCGGGGACAGATCGCGATACGGCAGGGATCGATCGCGATAGGGCGGGGATACGGCGGGCATCGATCGCAATAGAGCAGGGATACGGCGGGGATCGATCGCGATAGGGCGGGGATACAGCAGGGATCTATCGCGATAGAGCGGGGATAGGGCGGGGATCTATCGCGATAGGGCAGGGATAGGGCGGGGATAGAGTGGGGAGAGCGGGGATCTATCGCGATAGAGCGGGGATCTATCGCGATAGAGCAGGGATAGGGCGGGGATCTATCGCGATAGAGCAGGGATAGGGCAGGGATCTATCGCGATAGGGCAGGGATACGGCAGGGATACAGTGGGGATCTATCGCGAGAGAGCAGGGATAGATCAGGGATCTATCGCGATTAGAGTGGGGGTACGGCAGGGATCTATCGCGATAGAGCGGGGATATGGCGGGGATCTATCGCGATAGAGCGGGGAGAGCGGGGTACATATCGCAATAGAGCGGGGATACAGCACGGGATAGCGGGGATCTATCACGATAGAGCGGGGATAGGGCGGGGATCTATTGCAATAGAGCGGGGAGAGCGGGGATCTATCGCGATAGAGCGGGGAGAGCGGGGATCTATCACAATAGAGCAGGGATACAGTGGGGATCTATCGCGATAGAGCGGGGAGAGCGGGGTACATATCGCAATAGAGCAGGGATACAGCACGGGATAGCGGGGATCTATCGCGATAGAGCAGGGATACAGCAGGGATCTATTGCAATAGAGCGGGGAGAGCGGGGATCTATCGCGATAGAGCGGGGAGAGCGGGGATCTATCACAATAGAGCAGGGATACAGCACGGGATAGCGGGGATCTATCGCGATAGAGCGGGGATACAGCAGGGATCTCTCGCGATAGAGCGGGGATATGGCGGGGATCTATCGCGATAGAGCGGGGAGAGCGGGTACATATCGCAATAGAGCAGGGATACAGCACGGGATAGCGGGGATCTATCGCGATAGAGCAGGGATACAGCAGGGATCTATTGCAATAGAGCGGGGAGAGCGGGGATCTATCGCGATAGAGCGGGGAGAGCGGGGATCTATCACGATAGAGCAGGGATACAGTGGGGATCTATCGCGATAGAGCGGGGAGAGCGGGTACATATCGCAATAGAGCGAGGATAGCAGGGATATAGCATGGGATAGCAGGGATCTCTCGCAATAGAGCAGGGATACAGCACGGGATAGCGGGGACATATCGCGATAGAGCAGGGAGAGTGGGGATATCACGATAGAGCGGGGATACGGCAGGGATCTATCGCGACAGAGCGGGGATAGGGCGGGGATCTATCGCGACAGAGCAGGGATCTATCGCGATAGAGCGGGGATACAGCAGGGGATAGCGTGGATCTATCGCGATAGAGCGGGGATATAGCGGGGATAGCAGGGATATAGCATGGGATATCGGGGATAGCGGGATCTATCGCGATAGAGTGGGGAGAGCGGGGATAGAGCAGGGATCTATCGCGATAGAGCGGGGATATAGCAGGGGATAGCGGGGATATATCGCGATATATCGGGGGATATTGGGGATATACCATGGGTTATTGGGGATATATCACGGGATATCAGGGATATATTGCGAAAACCATGGGATATCGGGGATATAGCACTGGATACTGGAGACATATCGCGATATATCGGGATATTGAGGAGATATTGGGGGATATCAGGGATATATCGCGATAGATCGGGGGATATTGGGGATATAGCACGGGATAGCGGGGATATAGCACGGGTTATCAGGGATATATCACAGGATATTGGGGATATACCACGGGATATTTGGGATATATCACAGGATATCGACGATATATCGCGATATATCGGGGGATATCGGGGATATACCACGGGATAGCGAGGGATTATTGGGGAAAAAATTGGGGAATTATTGGGGGAATATTGGGGAATATCAGGGAAAAATTGGGGGAATATTGGGGAATTATCGGGGGAATTATTGGATAATTTTTTAGGAATTTTTGGGGAATTTTTCGATAATTTTTGGGTTAATTTTGAGGCAATATTTTTATTTTTTGGGGTCATTTTTGGTGTGATTTTGTTGTAATTTTTGATGTAATTTTGGGGTAATTTCAGGATAATTTTGGGGTAATTTTGGGATAATTTTTGATATAATTTTGGGGTCATTTTGGGTTAATTTTAGGGCAATATTTTTATTTTCTGGGGTCATTTTGAGGTCATTTTTGCTGTAATTTTGGGATAATTTTGGGGTAATTTTGGGATAATTTTTGATGCAATTTTGGGGTAGTTTTGGGGTTAATTTTGGGGCAATATTTTTATTTTTTGGGGTCATTTTTGCTGTAATTTCGCTGTAATTTTTGCTGTAATTCTGGGATAATTCTGGGATAATTTCAGGATAATTCTGGGATAATTTCAGGATAATTCTAGGATAATTCTGGGATAATTTCAGGATAATTCTAGGATAATTCTGGGATAATTTCAGGATAATTCTGGGATAATTTCAGGATAATTCTGGGATAATTCTGGGATAATTTCAGGATAATTCTGGGATAATTTCAGGATAATTCTGGGATAATTTCAGGATAATTTCAGGATAATTCTGGGATAATTCTGGGATAATTTCAGGATAATTTCAGGATAATTCTGGGATAATTTCAGGATAATTCTGGGATAATTCTGGGATAATTCTGGGATAATTTCAGGATAATTCTGGGATAATTTCAGGATAATTTCAGGATAATTCTGGGATAATTTTAGGATAATTCTGGGATAATTCTGGGATAATTTCAGGATAATTTCAGGATAATTCTGGGATAATTCTGGGATAATTTCAGGATAATTCTGGGATAATTCTGGGATAATTCTGGGATAATTTCAGGATAATTCTGGGATAATTTCGGGATAATTCTGGGATAATTTCAGGATAAATTCAGGATAATTTCAGGATAATTCTGGGATAATTTCAGGATAATTCTGGGATAATTTCAGGATAATTCTGGGATAATTTCAGGATAATTCTGGGATAATTTCAGGATAATTCTGGGATAATTTCAGGATAATTTCAGGATAATTTCAGGATAATTCTGGGATAATTCTGGGATAATTTCAGGATAATTTCAGGATAATTCTGGGATAATTTCAGGATAATTCTGGGATAATTTCAGGATAATTTCAGGATAATTTCAGGATAATTCTGGGATAATTCTGGGATAATTTCAGGATAATTTCAGGATAATTCTGGGATAATTTCAGGATAATTCTGGGATAATTCTGGGATAATTTCAGGATAATTCTGGGATAATTTCAGGATAATTCTGGGATAATTCTGGGATAATTCTGGGATAATTTCAGGATAAATTCAGGATAATTTCAGGATAATTCTGGGATAATTTCAGGATAATTCTGGGATAATTTCAGGATAATTCTGGGATAATTTCAGGATAATTTCAGGATAATTTCAGGATAATTCTGGGATAATTTCAGGATAATTTCAGGATAATTTCAGGATAATTCTGGGATAATTTCAGGATAATTTCAGGATAATTTCAGGATAATTCTGGGATAATTTCAGGATAATTCTGGGATAATTCTGGGATAATTTCAGGATAATTCTGGGATAATTTCAGGATAATTCTGGGATAATTCTGGGATAATTCTGGGATAATTCTGGGATAATTTCAGGATAAATTCAGGATAATTTCAGGATAATTTCAGGATAATTTCAGGATAATTCTGGGATAATTTCAGGATAATTTCAGGATAATTTCAGGATAATTCTGGGATAATTTCAGGATAATTCTGGGATAATTCTGGGATAATTTCAGGATAATTTCAGGATAATTCTGGGATAATTCTGGGATAATTCTGGGATAATTTCAGGATAATTCTGGGATAATTTCAGGATAATTTCAGGATAATTCTGGGATAATTTTTTGCATTTCCCCACCTTGGTTCCAGGTTTGAGCCCCTCGAGCTGCTTGGGCTTGCGGAAGGTTTTGTGGTGCTGCAGTTTGTGCTCGATCTTGTCCTTGGCAAACAGGAACTGCAGCCGGCACTTGTTGCAGTGGTACACGCTCTTCTTCTGGAAATAAATATTAATTAATAATAATTAATTAGGAATTAATCATCGTTTATGGTTTATTTATTGATTATTTATTGATTATTAGTGAGTATTTGTTGGTTATTATTCAGTTATTAATTATTAAAAGGGGGTTTGGGATCTGCAGCCGGCACTTGTTGCAGTGGTACACGCTCTTCTTCTGGAAAAAAAATTAATTATATAATTAATTAGGAATTAATCATCGTTTACGGTTTATTTATGTTTTTATTATGTGAGTATTTGTTGGTTATTATTCAGTTATTAATTATTAAAAGGGGGTTTGGGATCTGCAGCCGGCACTTGTTGCAGTGGTACACGCTCTTCTTCTGGAAATAAATATTAATTAATAAATTAATTAGGAATTAATCATCGTTTATAGTTTATTTTTATTGATTATTAGTGAGTATTTGTTGGTTATTATTCAGTTATTAATTATTAAAGGGGTTGGGATTGAGCCATTGGGTTGCAGTGGTACACGCTCTTCTTCTGGAAATAAATATTAATTAATAGCAATTAATTAGGAATTAATCATCGTTTATGGTTTATTTATTGATATTTATTATTGTGAGTATTTGTTGGTTATTATTCAGTTATTAATTATTAGAAGTGGGTATTGGAGCAATGGTTGCAGTGGTACACGCTCTTCTTCTGAGAAAAAACATTAATTATTAATTAATTTTTATTCATTAATTAGAGCTTTTTCTGGGAATTCTGGGGTTTTTTTTGGAATTCTCTGAAATTCTCTGGAATTCTCTGGAATTCTCTGGAATTCTGCCCCACCTGGTGCCTCCTCAGTGTCCTGAACACCTCCAGGTCATTCCCAAATCCTGGGGTTTTCCATTCCCAATTCCCAAAATCCATTTTTCTTGGGAATTCCATTGGCTCAGCATTCCCAAAATCCAATTTTTGGGAATTCCATTGGTCCAGCATTCCCAAATCCCATTTTTTTCGGGAATTCTGGGCTCAGCATTCCCAAAATCCCATTCTTCCTGGGAATGCTGTACTCCACCATTCCCAAAATCCCGATTTTTTGGGGAATTCCATTGGCTCAGCATTCCCAAATGCCATTTTTTCTGGGAATTCCCAGGTTTTCCTGGGAATTCTGCCCACCTGGTGCCTCCCTCAGTGTCCTGAACACTCCAGGTCATTCCCAAATCCCAAATCCTTGATTTTCCCCAAACCCTGACTCTCCCAGTGAATTCCTGACAATCCACCATTCCCAAAATCCCATTTTCCTGGGAATTTTGAGCTCAGCATTTCCAAAATCCCGTTTTTCCTGGGAATTCTGCCCCACCTGGTGCCTCCCTCAGCATCCTGAACACCTCCAGGTCATTCCCAAATCCCGATTTTCCCCAAACCCAGCGAATTCCTGACAATCCACCATCCCAAATCCCGTTTTTCCTGGGAATTCCATTGGCTCAGCATTCCCAAAATCCCGTTTTTCCTGGGAATTCCATTTTTTTTTGGGAATTCTGTCCCACTTGACACCTCCCTCAGTGGAGTCCTGAACACCTCGAGGTGATTCCCAAATCCCAAACCCCAATTTTCCCCAAACTCAGCGAATTCCCAACAATCCAGCATCCCTAAAATCCCATTTTTTTGGGAATTCCATTGGCTCAACATTCCCAAATCCCGTTTTTTTTGGGAATTCTCTGGAATTCTGCCCCACCTGGTGCCTCCCTCAGTGGAGTCCTGAACACCTCCAGGTCATTCCCAAATCCCAAACCCCGATTTTCCCCAAACCCAGCGAATTCCCGGCAATCCACCATTCCCCAAATCCCGTTTTTCCTGGGAATTCCCAGGTTTTTTTGGGAATTCTGTCCCACCTGGTGCCTCCTGAAGTGCTGCTGGAAGGCGTTGCCGTTCTTGAACACCTCGAGGTGATTCCCAAATCCCAAACCCATTTTCCCCAAACCCAGCGAATTCCCAACAATCCAGCATCCCTAAAATCCCATTTTTTTGGAATTCCTGTGAATTCCCAGTTTTTCCTGGGAATTGTGTCCCACCTGGTGCCTCATGAAGTGCTGCTGGAAGGCGTTGCCGTTCTTGAACACCTTGAGGCAGTAGGGGCACAGCAGGTGCCGCGTGTCCTCGTGGCTCACGCGGGAAGTGGCTGTCCACCTCGGAGTACAGCGAGGAACGGTACTGGCACACCTGGAGAATGGGAAAAACATGGAAAAATGGGAATATTCCACTGAAGAATGGGAATAATCCCAGGAAAAATGGGGTTGGAATAGCAGGGAGTACTGAGGAATGAGGGGTTGGAGCAGGGCAGTGGCTGTCCACCTCGGAGTACAGCGAGGAACGGTACTGGCACACCTGGGAATTCCAGAGAAAACATGGAAAAATCATGGGAAAATGGGAAAAATCCCAGGGAAAATGGGAATAATCCCAGGGAAAACGGGGTTGGAGCAGCTGGGAATATTGGGATTGGAGCAGGGCAGTGGCTGTCCACCTCGGAGTACAGCGAGGAGCGGGACTGGCACACCTGGGAAAACATGGGAAAAACATGGAAAATCATGGGAAAATGGGAATAATCCCAGGGAAAACAGGATTGGAACAGCAGGGAATCCTGGGGAATGAGGGGTTGGAGCAGGGCAGTGGCTGTCCACCTCTGAGTACAGCGAGGAGCGGTACTGGCACACCTGGGAATTCCAGAGAAAACATGGAAAAATCATGGGAAAATGGGAAAAATCCCAGGGAAAATGGGTTTGGAATAGCTGGGAGTACTGGGAAATCCTGGGATATGAGGGGTTGGAGCAGGGCAGTGGCTGTGGAGCTCAGAGTACAGAGAGGAGCGGGACTGGCACACCTGGAGAATGGGAAAAACATGGAAAAATCATGGGAAAATGAGAAAAATCCCAGAAAAAACAGGATTGGAGCAGCTGGGAAATCCTGGGATTTTTTTGCTCACCTGGGGCACTTGAGGAATCATTTAGGGGATTTTTGGGGGCAAAAATTGGAATTTTGGGCACAAAATCCTGGGAATTTTTAGACCTGGCAAAATCAGGGAATTCCTGGGGGATTTGTGGGGTGGGAATTGGGAATTCCAGGTGGGAATTTGGGAATTTTTGCTCACCTGGCACACGTAGGGCATCATTTAGGGGAGGTTTGGGGGCAAAAATTGGAATTTTGGGCACAAAATCCTGGGAATTTTTAGACCTGGCAAAATCAGGGAATTCCTGGGGAATTGTGGGGTGGGAATTGGGAATTCCAGGTGGGAATTTGGGAATTTTCTCTCACCTGGCACACGTAGGGCATCTCCCCAGGTTTGTGGGTGTCCTTCATGTGCTGCAGGAAGAGCGGCTCGCTCTCGAACGCCCACTCGCAGATCTTGCACTTGGCTGCCCCAAAAAAGGGGGAAAATTGGGGGAAAATTGGGAAAAATGGGGGAAAAATGGGGGAAAAAATGGGGGGAAAATGGGGGAAAATTGGGAAAAATGGGGGGTGGGGGGAAAGGGGGATAAGAGGGGGAAAATATGAAAGGGGGAAAAGGGAGAAAAGTATGAAAAGGGGAAAAGGGAAAAAAGGGGGGAAAAAAGGGAAAAAGGGAAAGGGGAAAAGGGGAAAAGGAAAAAGGGGGAAAAAAGGAAGGGAAAAAAAAGGGGGAAAAGGGGGGAAAAAGGGGGGGAAAAAGGGGAAAAGGGGGAAAAGGGGGAAAAGGGATGGGGGAAGGGTGTGAGGGATTTTTTTTTTTCCCCTCCATAAATTCCCATTAAATCCAGGAGGAAAATCCCAACAAAATCCCAAAAAAAAAGCAGGAAACCATTGACTGGTGGACTCGTAGGGGCTGTGCACGTTCTCCAGGTGGAGAAGTGAAATTTGGGGTGGATTTTGACTTTTTTATGGTTTTGACCCAAGCAAAGAGCAAGACAGGAGCTACAACTCTCGCTCCATAAATTCCCACTAAATCCAGGTGGAAATTCCAACAAAATCCCAAAAAAAAGCAGGAAACCACTGACTGGTGGACTCGTAGGGGCTGTGCACGTTCTCCAGGTGGAGAAGTGAAATTTGGGGTGGATTTTGACTTTTTTATGGTTTTGACCCAAGCAAAGAGCAAGACAGGAGCTACAACTCTCGCTCCATAAATTCCCACTAAATCCAGGTGGAAATTCCCAACAAAATCCCAAAAAAAAGCAGGAAACCACTGACTGGTGGACTCGTAGGGGCTGTGCACGTTCTCCAGGTGGAGAAGTGAAATTTGGGGTGGATTTTGACTTTTTTATGGTTTTGACCCAAGCAAAGAGCAAGACAGGAGCTACAACTCTCGCTCCATAAATTCCCACTAAATCCAGGTGGAAATTCCCAACAAAATCCCAAAAAAAAGCAGGAAACCACTGACTGGTGGACTCCTAGGGGCTGTGCACGTTCTCCAGGTGGAGAAGTGAAATTTGGGGTGGATTTTGACTTTTTTATGGTTTTAACCACCAGCAATGGGCAAGACAGGAGCCGTAACTCTCTCTCCTTGCATTCCCATTAAATCCAGGAGGAAATTCCCAACAAAATCCAAAAAAAATTCCTGGAAAACACTTCCTGAGGGACTTTTAGGAGGTGTGGATGTTCTCCAGGTGGAAATAGGATTGGAAAAGTGAAATTTGGAATCAATTTTGATGTTTTTTATGTGTTTGACCCTAGCAAAGAGCGAGACAGGAGCCGTAACTCTCGCTCCATAAATTCCCACTAAATCCAGGTGGAAATTCCCAACAAAATCCCCAAAAAAATTCCTGGAAAACACTGACTGGGGGACTTTTAGGAGCTGTGGATGCTCTCCAGGTGGAACTGGAGCTGGAGAAGTGAAATTTGGGGTGGATTTTGTGGTTTTTACTGTTTTGGACCTCAAGCAAAGAGCGAGACAGGAGCCGTAACTCTCTCTCCTCGCATTCCCACTAAATCCAGGTGGAAATTCCCAACAAAATCCCAAAAAAATTCCTGGAAACCACTGACTGGTGGACTCGTAGGGGCTGTGCACGTTCTCCAGGTGGAGAAATGAAATTTGGGGTGGATTTTGACGTTTTAAGTGTTTTGACCTCAAGCAATGGCCGAGACAGGAGCCGTAACTCTCTCTCCTCGCATTCCCACTAAATCCAGGTGGAAATTCCCAACAAAATCCCAAAAAAATTCCTGGAAACCACTGACTGGTGGACTCGTAGGGGCTGTGCACGTTCTCCAGGTGGAGAAATGAAATTTGGGGTGGATTTTGACGTTTTAAGTGTTTTGACCTCAAGCAATGGCCGAGACAGGAGCCGTAACTCTCTCTCCTCGCATTCCACTAAATCCAGGTGGAAATTCCCAACAAAATCCCAAAAAAATTCCTGGAAACCACTGACTGGTGGACTCGTAGGGGCTGTGCACGTTCTCCAGGTGGAGAAATGAAATTTGGGTGGATTTTGACGTTTTAAGTGTTTTGACCTCAAGCAATGGCCGAGACAGGAGCCGTAACTCTCTCTCCTCGCATTCCCACTAAATCCAGGTGGAAATTCCCAACAAAATCCCCAAAAAAATTCCTGGAAACCACTGACTGGTGGACTCGTAGGGGCTGTGCACGTTCTCCAGGTGGAGAAATGAAATTTGGGGTGGATTTTGACGTTTTAAGTGTTTTGACTCAAGCAATGGCCGAGACAGGAGCCGTAACTCTCTCTCCTCGCATTCCCACTAAATCCAGGTGGAAATTCCCAACAAAATCCCCAAAAAAATTCCTGGAAACCACTGACTGGTGGACTCGTAGGGGCTGTGCACGTTCTCCAGGTGGAGAAATGAAATTTGGGGTGGATTTTGACGTTTTAAGTGTTTTGACCTCAAGCAATGGCCGAGACAGGAGCCGTAACTCTCTCTCCTCGCATTCCCACTAAATCCAGGTGGAAATTCCCAACAAAATCCCAAAAAATTCCTGGAAACCACTGACTGGTGGACTCGTAGGGGCTGTGCACGTTCTCAGGTGGCACTGGAGCTGGAAGGGCGTGCTGAAGTGGCGGTAGCAGTGCTGGCAGATGCTGTGCACGTCCACCTCGCCGTTCTGCTGGTCCAGCTCCACGTGGTGCTTCATGTGGTTCATGAACCTGCCAGGGAATTCCCAAAAAAAAAAAAAAAAAAAAATTTATAGGGATTAGGAAAATAAAAATGGGAAATTAGGGAAAAGGTGGAAATGGTTTGGGGGGGTTGATGGGGGGGATTTTTTTGGGGGGTTTTTAACTGGTCCCGCTGCTCATCGGTCCTAAAATCGCAGAAAATTCAAAAAGAATTCACAGGAAATTCCTGACAATTCCAGAAAATTCCCAGGAAATTTCCCCAAATTCCCACAAAATTCCAAAAATTTCCACATTCTCACTTTCAAAAAGCCCAGTTTTTTTGGATATTTCCGTTTGGGAATTTTTGGAGTATTTCTGGGGGATTCTAATGGTCCCGCTGTCATCTCATTCCAAAATCCCAGAAAACTCAAAAAAAAAATCCAAAAAAATCCCCAAAAATTCCCAGAAAATTCCCAGGTACTCTGGGTAACTCCCAGATAATTTATTGGCTTAATTAATGGCTAATTAATGGGTAATAAATGGCTAATTAATGGCTCACCAGATGTCGTTCTTGTGGCACTCACTGCTTCCCACATTCCCAGAAAACTCCCAGAAAATTCCCAGAAAATTCCCAGAAAAATCCAAAAAATTCCCAGGTCACTCCAGGGTAATTCCCAGACAATTAATGACTAATTAACACCCAATTAGCATTAATTAACTCACCGGATGTTGTTCTTGAGGCGCTTGGTGCAGTGGGGGCAGCGGAAGGAGGTGGGCACCCGCGGGCAGGGCGCCAGCGCCACCCCATCACCCATCACCCATCACCCATCACTCCCAGGCTATCCCCAGCTAATGAACCGTTAATTCGGGTAATATTAGCATTAATTAACTCACCGGATGTTGTTCTTGAGGCGCTTGGTGCAGTGGGGGCAGCGGAAGGAGGTGGGCACCCGCGGGCAGGGCGCCAGCGCCGCCCCCATCACCCATCACCCATCACCATCACTCCCAGGCTATCCCCAGACAGTTAAAGCTATGAACCGTTAATTACCGGGTAATTAGCATTAATTAACTCACCGGATGTTGTTCTTGAGGCGCTTGGTGCAGTGGGGGCAGCGGAAGGAGGTGGGCACCCGCGGGCAGGGCGCCAGCGCCGCCCCATCACCCATCACCCATCACCCATCACTCCCAGGCTATCCCCAGCAATGAACAGGTAATTAATGACTAATTAGCATTAATTAACTCACCGGATGTTGTTCTTGAGGCGCTTGGTGCAGTGGGGGCAGCGGAAGGAGGTGGGCACCCGCGGGCAGGGCGCCAGCGCCGCCCCTTGCCCCCGTCCCGGCCGTAGTAGAACTCATCCACCAGCATGATCAGCTTGGCCTGGGCGGGGTCGGCGCCGCCCTCACCTGGCTCAGGTGCGCCCTTGGGCGGGGTCGGCGCCGGCGCCGGGCACGGGGAGGGTGCCTGGCCCGAGGGCGGGGCCGCCTCGCATTCCAGGGATTTGCGTTTCTTCAGGAATTCCACCAGCTCCGGGCAGCAGTACTGTGGGCACCAAGGGGTTAATGGGGTCGGGGTGGGTGGGTTCGTTAATGAGGGGGGGGGGTTAGTGGGGAGTGATTAATGGGGGGTTAATGAGGGGTTAGTGGGGGGATTAATGGGGGAATTAATGGGAATTAATGGGGGGTTAATGGAGGGATTAATGGGGGGTTAATGGGAATTAATGGGGGATTAATGGGGGAATTAATGGGGATTAATGGTGGGTTAATGAGGGGTTAGTGGGGGGATTCATGGAGGGATTAATGGGGGGTTGATGGGGGATTAATGGAGGGATTAATGGGGAATTAAAGGGGGGATTAATGGGGATTAATGGGGGATTAATGAGGGATTAATGGGGAAATAAATGGGGAATAAATGGGGGAATAAATGGGGGAATTAACAGGGAATTAATGGAATCCTGTCTAGTTAAACCAGGACTAGAGTGAATCCCCCCTGGTTAACCCGGGTCTGGAGAGAATACAACTTGTTAACCTAGGTCTGGAGTGAATCCCCCCTGGTTAACCCGGGTCTGGAGTGAATCCCCCTGGTTAACCCGGGTCTGGAGTTGAATCCCCCTGGTTAACCCGGGTCTGGAGTGAATCCCCCCTGGTTAACCCGGGTCTGGAGTGAATCCCCCCTGGTTAACCCGGGTCTGGAGTGAATCCCCCCTGGTTAACCCGGGTCTGGAGTGAATCCCCCTGGTTAACCCGGGTCTGGAGTGAATCCCCCTGGTTAACCCGGGTCTGGAGTGAATCCCCTCTGGTTAACCGGGTCTGGAGTGAATCCCCCTGGTTAACCCGGGTCTGGAGTGAATCCCCCTGGTTAACCCGGGTCTGGAGTGAATCCCCTCTGGTTAACCCGGGTCTGGAGTGAATCCCCTCTGGTTAACCGGGTCTGGAGTGAATCCCCTCGTTAACCGGGTCTGGAGTGAATCCCCTGTAACCCGGTCTGGAGTGAATCCCCCTGGTTAACCCGGGTCTGGAGTGAATCCCCCCTGGTTAACCGGGTCTGGAGTGAATCCCCCTGGTTAACCCGGGTCTGGAGTGAATCCCCCCTGGTTAACCCGGGTCTGGAGTGAATCCCTTGTTACCTTGGAGTGAATCCCCCCTGGTTAACCCGGGTCTGGAGTGAATCCCCCTGGTTAACCCGGGTCTGGAGTGAATCCCCCCTGGTTAACCCGGGTCTGGAGTGAATCCCCTCTGGTTAACCCGGGTCTGGAGTGAATCCCCCCTGGTTAACCCGGGTCTGGAGTGAATCCCCCTGGTTAACCCGGGTCTGGAGTGAATCCCCCTGGTTAACCCGGGTCTGGAGTGAATCCCCCTGGTTAACCGGGTCTGGAGTGAATCCCCCTGGTTAACCCGGGTCTGGAGTGAATCCCCCTCTGGTTAACCCGGGTCTGGAGTGAATCCCCCCTGGTTAACCGGGTCTGGAGTGAATCCCCTCTGGTTAACCTGGGTCTGGAGTGAATCCCCTTGGCTAACCTGTGTTGGAGTGAATCCCCCTTCTAACTCGGGTCTGGAGTGAATCCTTTCTCTCTAAACTGGATCTGGAGTGAATCCCCTCTCCCTAACCCGGTCTGGAGTGAATCCCCCTGGTTAACCCGGTCTGGAGTGAATCCCCTCTCCCTAACCCGGCTCT